>JARYGA010027327.1:0-121360 GCA_030545235.1 Helianthus tuberosus
TAGTATAAGTTTAAATACGAATACGTATGTGAGCATAAACACAAAACGTATGACAAGAGTGTGAGCATAAGTATAAGCATAACGAGTATTAAGGTGAGTATAAAATGCGAATACAACCATGAGTATGAGTATAAACACAAAGCGTATGAGTATGAATACGAGTATAAGTGTGAACATAAGATGCATGAGCATAATTGTGAACGTGAATATAGGTGTAAAACATGAAGGTTTAAGTATGAATAAAATATATGTGTAAACAAAGTTGTACAAGTGTAAATGAAAACATAAAATGTCTGAATCATGAATATGAGTGTAGTATAAACATGAATGTAAGTACAACGCAAATGTATAATTGTGAGTGTATGTATGAACGTAAAACGTATGAATTTTGAATCATGAGTATAACAAAATGCGTAAGTGTGAACATAAGTGAAGGCATAAAATGCATAAGTATGGATGTAGGAAATAATGATTTTATTTATAGTATACACCGAAACTCATGAGTTCATGCGCGTAAAAGATTAAAAGTTTGGAGTATGAAAGAAACAGGGGACGAGTGACACGCGTGAGATCTTTGTGCGATATTGTCTAAAACGTGTAAAATGGTATGCATAAATAGGTGTTTGCGCAAAACGTGGAGTTAAAATAGATTGAATTGTCACGAAATATAGACTCTAGTTTGTGAATGTAAAGAGAGTATAAAACATTTATTGGTTATGTGGAAAGTACTTTGTAAAGGAATGGAAATCCTACTGCGGTTTTAAAAGAGTTTACATAAGTTGAAAATTTGTCGGTTCTTATGAAGTTTCCTTGCCCACATGTTTTGAATTTAATTGTCGTATCGAGTGAGGCTTTGAAAAAGTTCTAGAGATTAATAAGTTTGCATCGTTTTAAGTAACTTTGTGTTAGAAAATTTTGAAATTTACAGCTTCTTGTGAAAAGTTGATCCTTAGAAAAAGGAATTTGGTACATGAACTTAGTGATTGTTGAAAAGTGTTTCATTGGTTTTGAAAAGGAATTTTAGTAAGTGATTAAATAATATTGGTAATATTCTATAGGTGTGTGCGAAAAAGTTAATTTGATTCTCAATTGAGAATAACAATCTCTAGTTTAATGGTGTGAGAGGAGCGTGTTTAAACGTTTACGTTGAATGGTGAATTTGTGGGCAACGGATTTATTAAACCAACTAGGCTGACAAGTAGTATTTCGTGAAATTTTGAAAATCGAGGAACACGCGTTTATGGTAACATTTAAAATTTTTGTGTATGCGAGTGATGTGAAAATAGATTATAGAATAAGAGGTACGTTTAAATAAATGAAGCATTTTGAAATACATGATAAATGATTTAGGTATAAACATGATCGTGTTTACATAATATAGCCTGTTAAAAGAAAGCGTTGGTAACGATCACCTAGGTAAGGGAATCACCCCTAACTCGTTGGTGAGGTCGTTGTAGGGTGAGAAATAAAACGGAGTTAGTCGTCAAGGTAAGGGAATCACTCCTATCTTGACGACATGTCTCCATTTGTTGCAAGAAGTGTAAATAAAATTACATAAAATTATGTATGCTAATAATGTATAATCGAATGAAAAGTAAGAGTATGATGTGTGCGCAAAATGAAATCTCGAAAAATTATTCAAATTTGTCAAAAGATCGAAAATAATAAAGCGTAAGCTCGAATAAAACTTGGACGGTTCCAAACGGACCATTGACTAACCAAAGTGGTCGAAAGATCTTTTGAAATTGAGAAACATGCTTTAGCCTAATAGGTGGAATACTCTCGCCAATATCTCGGTTAACGGTATTCACTCTTCCAGTTACTACATGTTCCAAATCAATTGAAATTTCGAGACTTGGCGGGATTTATGAAAATCACGGAGTGGGACTAGTCGACAAGGTGAGGGTTTCACCCCTAACTTGACGACTTCGTACCTAAGTGTAGTTGGAACTCGTCGGGCCAAATTAAAATTCGACACGTTGACGAGGGTCCACTAGAATTTAAATTTGAAATTTCCATTAAGATGTGGATTCCACTCCTAACTTAATGGTGAATTTCATGCAAAAATAGAATCAAGCGGGACGAGAGTCATTTACCAAATTGTGGGTTTCACGCCTATTTTGGTAAACTCGTCTCGTTTGTATAATATGAGTGTTGTCGGATTTAGAATAATCGAGTAAAACGTATGAGGAAAAGTGTATGTTAAGATTAGACAAACAAGTATAAACAAGTCAAGAATAGCACATAAAGAATGGAATAATGAAACAATTATTAACACATAAAAAGGTATGTCGAGAATAACATGTAAAGGATAGAACAATAAAACAAGTATTAACACATAATAAAACAAGTATAGCATGTCAAGTGCTAACACATAAGTGACATATATGCTTAAAAGATCAAAAGAGAATAAATAAAAGCAAATAAAATAGCATGCAAGTAGTTTCAAGCAAAACATGAGAATAAAGCTCTAAAACAATAGACTAGGTTAAAGCATTCCTACTTTTCCTAATTCCCTATAGTTATGGCTCTGATACCAATCTGTCACACCCCAACCGATGGCGGAAACATCGGGATGAGATGAACAAATCGCTCAAAAGCATCATAACACTATGTGACAATATAATTTAAATCCAATTTCATTAATGACTAAAATTTGAATACATTGTTTCAAATAAAGACAAATTGCAACAACATTGTTTATTATTGAATGAGTATCTAAGTCCATCCTACCTTGATTTCTTCATCGTCTTGTCTAACAACCTGCAACATGTATTAAAATAAAATCAACAAAAGTTGGCGAGTATACAAGTTTGAATACAAAGCATAATAGAATAAAAACTCAAATCCAACATGATTCATAATATGTGATTACTAGTATGCAATTTTGGCGTACAATATGATCAAACCCTAGAATACAACGCATAAAATAGCCTAATCCCAATAGTTTAGCGGGGTGGTAATGTTTAACTTAACAATACCCAATAGAATATCGGGCGGGGCGTTAATCCTATAGCGCTATAATTGTTAAGGTGGGCGAGCAAAGTTAATGAGCATATAACATTCCAAATCGTTCACATAGCATACGAGAATAACAAGTAAGTCACATTAGTTTCATGCTTGATCAAGGATTGAGTATGTTTAGTTTAAAAGTTGTTTGCATAATTATACATGTTGCATCCCAAAGTGTAAAAGGGGAAAAAGGGATCGAGTATACTCAAATAATTGCTAAGTCTTCCGATTATCCAAGTTGACGAGTGTATGAGATTAGGAGGATAGAACAACGAGGTCACCCTAGATGGGCAACGAAGGTGTATCAGTAAACGGAAATATGACGGCGGACATGAAGGGGAATATAGAGTATAACCCACGGATATATATGCATATATACATATACATATATATATATACACTTTATATAGTTTATGCAAAGATTATAAATTAAGTTTATCGGAAATATTAGAGAATTATTGTCAAAATAAATATACATTCACAATTATTTTATAAAAATACTTGAACTTCGATAAGTTTCGTTTTATAAATAAACACGTATTGTTTTACGAAAAACGGGCAGAGTTTCCTCTGTGTTTGGACGATCCCAACAATCGAGTGTCGATATATTTGTCAAAATTCAACAATTAATCAACAATATATATAAATCATATGTACGATCCTATTCGAATTTTAAAGTGTCGTATATTTGTCGCGAACAAGTCTAGTATATATATATATATATATATATGTGTGTGTGTGTGTGTATGTGTGTGTGTGTGTGTGTGTATTTAACACGTTCATCATATCGCGATGTTGGTTTGGTTTTGTTTATCTAAACTATACACGTTTCGATTATAAGCAATTCATTGCACGAGATCCGGTAATATTTTATAATTTACTCAAAAATATTTATCGCTTATTTGACGTGTCGGTTCGAGCTCGGTTTCGAAACGATAAATAGTTAACTAAATAATATAAACAAAAGTTGTGTCGTTAAGATTTTACCGTATTTCGTGTTTGACCCGAGTTGACCATTTGACTGGTTTGACCAACTTGACCGAACCCCGAAACGAAACCCGAACTTCATCAGGATCTGAACCCGAGATCGAGTTGACTGAACTGAGCATGGACCGAGTTGAACCGAAACTGCACCGGCTGACCCGACATGGATCGAAACCGAACTAAGACCTGACAGTTGACCGGGTTCGCCGTTGTCTCCGGACTTGAAGCAAAACAAACCGGAACCAAAATTGAGACTCAAAACTGAACCGAACCAGAACGAAATAAATGTAACTATACCTGAAACAAACTGGCTGGACTGAATCGAATAACTCAAAACCCGTACCTGAACTGAGACAACCAGACCTGATGTTGACTGGTGCTGACCCGAACTCGCGTCTGAACTAAATCGAAACTCGACCAGGACTCGAACCTGACCGGAACACGAGCCGGGGAAGGACGCGACCCAAAACGGAAACCGGTTATACTCGAATCGAAGCAAACTGCCGCTGCCACAGACCCCCCCCCCCCGACGCCGCTGGTCTGACGCCGTCGCCCTGACCTCCGATCTCTCTCTCCCTCTCTCTCTCTTTCATCTCTTCCTCTCTCTCTCTCGGTGCTCTCGTCGCCGCCACCACCAGGTGGTGGTCAGCCGTTCAATCGAACCGATATGAGGGTTTGGATGGTGGTTTTAAGGTGAAGAAGAAAGGGAGTGGGTGTTGCTGGTCGGAGTCACAGCTCTGATTGCCGGAGTTCAGTAAAGGGGCAGGGGCTTCAGGCTTGTGAGTTGCAGGTGTAATTGGGAGGTAGAGGGGTATACGTATGTGTGTTGGTAAATGAAGGAGATGAAGCATCAGGATCCTATTTCTGCATTTTGTTTTGTGATGGAGGATTTAGGATAAGGTTATAGAGAAATAAAAATAAGAGAAGTGGGAGTGTAAGACTCATGAGCGGCTGATAATAAAGAAAAGATTAGGGTTACTAGTCATAAATATTAGGGTTTAATTAGTGGGTTTGGGCTTGGGCCCTAGGCCCACAAGCCCAATCCCCGAGTTTAGTGACCCGAGATCTCTTGTGAACTCGTATTAAAAAAAAGAAATAATCCGGACACTCCGTAACGTCGTAAATGATATTTTTGTATTTTAAAAACACATAAATAAATAAATAAATAAATATTTTTGAAAATAGTGCGGGTAGTCGTCGTTGTCGCGTTTGAGCGACGGTTGAGTAAAAGCGCGCAAATTGCGTACTTCATTTCCATTTTTAATTCGCTTCTCGATCGGATTTCAACGGCGATTCTAAAAAAATAGAGAAACGGACTCGTATTTCTAAAGACATGGAAACACGGAAATACGAAGCGTTACATTAGGGCTATAACGTCATGATTTAAAATCACTTAGAATGAGATTAGTTGAATAATTATCCTCATTAACCATGTCATGATTTCTCATGAATTTTGGTTATAATGGATGAAATTTGTGAGTCTCATTTTCCTTTTATCAAATTCTCATTTACATGATGACAAAAGTTGTGAAAGTGTAAGGTATCATCTAGTTCCATCTTAGTAATGTTTCAATCCAGATATTTAGAACAAATAAGATGAGAGTTTAAGGTAAGTGTGACTTTATGTTGACTATGCAAACCTCACAACCTTCATGACATAGCCTAAGTAATGATACTGTATTCTGATTAATCTTCAGATTATGTAAGGTATCGAAAGGCTTTGTTAGAAGACTGCTTATTATGGTTCTTATAGCCTTAACAATTAATTTTGTCACTAACTCTCATGTTAGTTATTTGTCGAGTTCCGGTAAGGAAACGTATGGAACTAGAGTCAACTAATCATGTGTTAACTGGAATATTAAAGAATTATCAGACTTAAATATCATTAGTAAGTGACTATCTAATTAACTTATCCAACTGTTCTTTAGAGTAATGGATAGTCTCGTTGCTTATGCCTAGTCTAATGGCATAATTATGCAGTGAGATTTTCCCTTGAAGAACCTTAGAGTTGGGATTTTGTACTTGTACCAACTTATTTTCCAGCTTCAAACATTTATTTCTTTGTACATATGTTGCCTATCAACACACTCATTATACTTTGGTAGTTTTGAGTGTTATAGTTGATTTATAATGCATCAATTTGTACAAGTGAAAATCTTAGTATGTAATGTACTGGAAAAAATGTACTTATTTCCATGCGTAAGCCCTTAACTTTATGGGTTATGGTATTATACATTATTATGTATTCACATATACCACTTAGCTTTATAGTTTATAATTTTAAAAGAAGGCATGCATCTTTAGGAGTTCTTGTGATTATTCCACAATTATAGATTAGTCTTAGGAAAGACTTAATCTGGAATAACCTTTAGTGATAGCATTTATGTTAGAGAGATCTTGATTATCATAAGAGACATCATGTTCGATTTGTCCTGTTCATCATGCTCTAATTATCTTCTGTAGTACCTTTACCAGAAGAGAGCAGTAGGGTTTATCGTGTCTTAAGAGATAATCAAGGATTTAATTTAAGAGCTAATTCTAATAGAAACTTTAAGCAAAACACATTAGATTTAGGAATTAGAGTGGATGAGATATAGACTTATAGAAGAAAATTATAGTGAGAAAAGTTATGGGTACTTAAAATAAGGCAGACGAAATGATCACAAAAATTAATTAAGGATCATTATGTGAAGAGATTGTGATATGTCTATTACTAACATCAAAATAATAGACTTAGCTAAAAATTCTACTTAAACGAAGACAAAACAGCTTTGGCCAGAAGTGTAATCATTTAAGCATATGTGCAAAGTGGTTGTAACAAATCAGCTTTGGCCAGAAATTGAGACAATCACTTTAGTTATGCACTTGTTGAGTATGCCATCTATGAATGAATTAAATCAGCTTTGGCCAGAAATTAAGACATTCATGCTTATGATGCACACACAACATAGCTTTCATAATACTTGAACGATAAGTAGATGTATCAAGTCAGCTTTGGCCAGAAGTGATACATCAGAAGCTCATTCAAGTTAAGCCATTTTGGTTTTGTAAAACATTATTTGATCCTTATTAATTAACTAAGTATTTACAAAACCAATCATTTAATAGCAAACCACCCGTTAGCGCGGATCGAACTTGTGCGACCAGTGAGGCCCAAAACTTGTGCGATCAATAAGGCCCAAAACTTGTGCGATCAATAAGGCCCAAGTAAACTTATGCGATCAGTAATGCCTTGTGCGATCAGTAATGCCTTGTGCGATCCACAAGTCTTGTGCGATTATGCAGTCTTAACTTGTACAATATGCTTAATCAGTTGTACAAATCTTGTGCGACTGTCTTGTGCGATCAGATCATCTCTTATGTGATCTGACCTTGTGCGATTTAGTTGTTTTTTTATGGTTATAACAACTGAAAATTCGAAATTAAGAATTGTGATAGAGTTTCCTATTATAACATTGATCTAATTTCATCATAAAATTTCGAAAACATGATCTGTTTATCCTTTTAACAGATTTCGAAAAACTTAATAGAAAAAATTTAGATCAAAATTAGGGACACATTATTTTTTTTTACAAAGCAATGGCAGGTAGTCGGGCAACAAGTTGCGCCGCCACCCCCTTTTGAATAGAAAAACCAATTCTACTAAATACAAAGTTTGAAACCTTTAGCGACGAAGAATTACTATTAACGACTTTTTGAACCCGATTCAAAAGTCGCACAGCGTCAGGAGCGAGACCACCAAAGGTATCAAACGCAAACGGGACAAACACATGTTGATTCTCCAGGCAGGCTTTCTCATGTTTTGCCACTTTGCTCGCCTCTGCCTTGAGCACCGCTTGCCCTACGACAAAGCCCTTGTCCTTGAGCCCGACAAGGAGGGAGACCCCAATTAGATCTACACAAGCGTGTTTCCCCCTTCCCATCCAAACACAAGGATGTCCGCCGGGCGTAAAGTGGACCTCCCCTCTAAGGGGTCAGCCAGGAAATTTACTGGAGCCTACTTTTTGGCAGAGATCCCGGCCCGCTTAAGAACATCGCATAACACATCTCTCACCCAATCATGCCGATATTTAAACCCTGGTAGCTCTTTACAGTGGATCGCGTGCTCCCCGAAAGAATCCAAACACGCTTTGCGGCATACCGGACATGGCTCGTCAACTGGGTACAAAGGAATCATCAGTCGGTATCTAAGGATAGCACGGTATTCCACAGCCGACATGTGTTGCCCCAAGCCTTCAATAGGTGCGACAGACAGAAAATCCTGAGCATGTGGGGCACGTAGACATTCAAACACAACTCTTTGCCGAGGGGATAAAACAAACTTCTCTTCAAACCTCTTGACAATTTCGCCATATAAGGCATTCGCCAGAATTTTCTGGGATTTAGGAGGGGCGGTGTCTTTAATGTAGAAACCGCCAATATCAAGGTCGGGAAGAGAACTATGCAAAAGGTCCAACGCACTCCTGTAATCGGAGTCTAAAACATTCCCACCACATTCTCGGAGTATGTGGTCTTGTAAACCCCAAGATTGGGCCCTTGAAGCCACGAAAGCATATGAAGATGTATCCTCGGCCGTACAAATCCCTAAGCCTCCGAAACGGGTCGGGAGAGAAGCCAACCTCCACTAGAGATCTCCAAAAAAAGCACCCCCACAAACAACAATATCCTTTAATGCTCCCTGGAGGCCTTCATCAAAAATAGAGACAGCTCCCCCGACCAAAGAAGGTTGACACGTTCGAAGACCAAACAGTAATTTAGCAACACCCATACAAGAACGAAGCAAGAGGAGCTCGCTCTGAGGGTCCCGTAGGCGTTTAAGGCACCTCATCAGCTCGACTGCACAGTTCGCTCTTTTAAGAGCCATACTACTAATAAACTCTGCATCACGACTAACGGCACCCCCTAGGAGTTTCACACCCAGCACCGGCCTCCCAATCCCCCGAGGGAATAAGCCCTCCCGAACCTTTACACCATGCAGGTTGGCCAGAAAACTTCAGTTTTCTTTATATTAAGTTGAAGCCCTAAGGAAGGACCCTCAGCTCTGATGATATCTAAAGCATTAGCCACTTGGGTGGCATCTCCAATAAGCGTTCCGTCATCTAGGTACCAGACGTGGAATAGAAGTTTGCAGCGATCCCTTATTCGGTGAACAAGGGGGTGTAGAACAAGGGCAAAAAGGAGGGGCCCCAAGGGGTCCCCCTGCTGAACGCCAGTAGTAGACCAAATATACTTATCCCCCACATACAATCTAGCTGGTTGACCATATAAAAAATCGACCCACGTAGAAATAGAAGGACACCTTTTCCTTACCTCGTACAGTAGGGCTGTCCTATCAACCAAATTAAAAGCGTTCGAAAAATCAACAGTAAGCATAGCAAGAGACCCATCTTGGTGGTACTCATTAAGGAACCTATTCGCACTATGAAGAACGACCTCTGCCCCACACGGAATCCCTACCCCAAACTGGAAATCGCCAAGGTATTTGGTCAACTCCTTCCCAACACCTTTCATGGCCACCTTGGAGATCACCCTCCTCCAAATCGACCCAACAGCAATAGGCCTAATCCCATTATCCGGTTTGAGAAAAGGTGTAAAAGGAGCAAAAGCAACAAACTCCGCCAGACTCCTCGGGCATCTCCCCCCCCCAAGCACAAATTAACCATAGCTGAAGTAGCCCTAAGCAGGCTATCAGCAATCACAGACCCCTCCCCACAAAAAGCATCTAAAAGATGTTGGGCCCTTAAGCTGTCTCTCTCACACGACGTACCTTTGGGGAAAGATTTAATACACCCGAGCACACAATCAGACTCCACCACAAGAGGAGACTCAGAAGGAAAGGAGGCAGGCATGGAAGGAGGGGGCATACATGGGTGCTTAGCCACTAAAGCCTCCAGAGTATTCTTATTGAGAGGGGCGACCCCCGAGGAGCATAAAACCTTAACCGCTGTAGTGAAATGACCATCAGCAATCTTACGTAAACATTGTTTCACACTGGTCCCCCGACACTCATTATCATTCTCAGTGCCCTTTTTGATTCCATCCGTAACCACCCTCGCGGGTTGATCAAACAACGACTGGACAAGAGTTGCAAAACCCTCACGATCACCCCACTGAGCCAAAGACCGCTGGATGCTAAGGCATTGGCCCATCTTCCTATTGCCCGACCTCTTGTCCTGACGACCAACAGGCTTGAACACCCGCAAGGTGCAACGTGGTAATATCAAAAGTCGAACCCATGCCTCAACAGAATCAGGCATAGCAACCACTTTGTCCAAAGCTGCAGTTAAGACTTGGGCAAATGCCATACGACAACTAAGGGGGATACTCTTAACAGTCTTGATGGGGAGAGAAAAAACACGGTCAAGCAAAGCAATATCTACACCTAACTCTTCTGACGAGGTATCAACATTTTCAACACCGGGTCTAGTGATGCCAACAATAAAACCCTGTTCATCTCTCTCACCTAGCACAAACCGAATAACCTTATCCTCATGGTGGCACGCCCGACTGAAAGCATGAGGGCACATACACTCACCACATAACCATTGTCCGGACACCCTCAAAGCTTCACAAACAGATGTAAAAAGATTAAGATCGTCAGCAATTGCACATCTCAAAGAATCTTTCCTCTCGTCTGAGCACAAATGGTGACTCTTGATATGTGCCATTAACCTTGAGAATCCCTTAGCCCCCACCAAGCCATCTAGGCAACAATGAAACCGTCGGAAAGGACAAGGCCAGAAACCGCTACCATTAGAACCAACCATAACAAAACTAAGTAAGCGGAGTCGACACTTAGATAATGTCGCGTACGCCACCACCAATAAAGAAAACCCAACCCAAAAGGAATCGCAGCTGATGGGTCAAAAGGTAATTGAACCGCTACGCTAAAAAACCCTGAAAAATCACCTAGGCATTTCATCGAACACCTTGCGTGCGAAGAAGAAAAACATAAAACTAAACACGTAGATACTGATAACAGCAGCTAGTAATCAATTCATACGTGTTGTAGCAATCGAATTCACGCGATTGAATCGTAAATCGAAGATTCAAACGTGAATAAAATAACAAAATTAAGGTTTGAAACAGAACTAAACACGGACATACTGAATTACTGGTAAACACAGTCAGTAAACAGAATGAGAACGAAAAACAATAATAAGATGAAAACTGAAATGATATAGGGTTAGTTAGACCGATCAAGATACAATTTTTAAGAAATGGGTATGGAAGATTTGACAAATAAAGAACATAAATGAAGTGGGTTTAAAAGGGTTTACCAGCGAAGGGTACTACGGAAACCTACCGGAGATTTTGCTATTCAGCGATATCTCGAAGAGGGCATTTAACAATTCAAATCATATTCCAAAACTTAAAGGATATTTCGAATTTTAACTAAGAACATGATGAACCCTAAATAATTAAAACATGAATTCTGGAACCCGAAACCTGAATTTTAAGGTTTTTCTAAACAGATTTCGGTTATCAGATTACCCATATTAGTTTCGAGTGAACATATAATTAATCCTTTTCCGAAAACAGGGATTTCGAGTGGATCTTTATGACTCGAAACGGCTGTGATATTCATAAGATTTATAAAATTTATGTTTTCCAAGTTTCAATCCCAGAATTATGGATACGAAAACAGAACTGACTAATCAACATATGCTCTGATACCACATGTTGGTTCAGTTCTGTTTAAACATAAAGGAAAAAATGAAAACATACCTTTGATTGCATCAGCACAGGCTAGCAGAGAATCCAGATGGAGACGCAGCAATAAGGTTTGACATGATTGTCATCTTGGTCTGGTTCCTCCTTAGGGTGCAATCTAATGATGGTGGCTAAGAAACCGAATAGGGGATTCGGTTATGGGAGAGGAGGTCGAATGTGATGTTATGACTAATGGGATGTGTCTATATTGTGTAACTGAGTAACCCCTTAACCCTCCACATAATTCTCCTTATATAAGCACCCAGGAGGAAACCTAATTAGTTAATAAGGGTAATATGGTCCATCAACAATTACCAACTAATTATTTAATAGGTTATTATATATTTTGATCTATATTATGTAAATGACTATAATGGCTATAGATTAAATATCAATACATAATATATTTAATCTTACAATGGGATGTTGCAACTGGTGCAAGGTAGTACACTTTTGAAGGTCATGATGCTCCTCTTACTCTGGGCTTTTAAGGATCTTGAAAATTGCGAGTTCCACCACCAGCATTGTCTATCCCCATGTCATCGTGGAGGCGGCTGCGGTTGTGGAGGTGGTGGTGGGACTCCATTTGGCGTTTTGAGTGGCTTATCCAGATGCAGCACAAGGTTCAATTGTTTAATTCGTTGTTTCCATTTTACAGATGAACTTCATCCTTCTGGGGTTTTCTCTTTAGATGAAACGCTAATAAGTACTTTAAATTCAATTACAGATTTTATAGATTAATTTCATCCTAGGAATGTATGCAAGCTGCATATTTTGATATATTTTCTTTACTTTGTAAGCTGCTTTATACTTTCAAATTCAACTTTTGGCAATTTAGTGGTCCACGTTGCGGTCTTAGGGAACTTATTATTCCTAAGAATGAAACCCGATAGCAGCAACATGCCTGTAAAGTTACTATTTCATAGATACTTATAAAAACAGGTATGACCCGTGTTACCATTGCTAGTAGATATACAGCTGTATGATTAGCCATATTTTAAAAATGCAACCTACTTTAGACTGTTCCCGCTGATGTACTCAAAAAGGGGAAGGCTATAGCTGATAGGGGTGTAATTTGGGTTAGTTTTATCGGTTTACGGGTTAATGGGTTGTTTTATTCGATTAGCCAGGTTTGGGTTTTTTGGGTTTCCGGTTAGATGATTTGAGTTACTTGGATATCCATGTTGCAAATTGGGCTTCTACAAAATGTTTGGCTGGTAATCATTCATCAAAAGCCTAAAAAACTTGGATAACTTTTAGCTATTCGGTATCACAAAATCATCTTCAAAACAAAACTACAAACACTCCTTTGAAAAAAAAAATCAAGATCTGAATGAGGCTCTAAATCAATTAATACACGTAGCAATCTATACCATGATAGGGATGAGCAGATGGTACCTGATACCGAACCGGGTACACTTTCGGTACCGACTTTTGAGATTTTCGATACCGGTTCGGTATTTACCCTCAAATACCGGTACCGTACCGGTACCGAACCGTACCGTACGGGGTATATTCGGTACCGTTACCCACTTTTGAGGATTTTTGGTAACTTTCGGTATCGGTACCGGTCGGTACCGAGCTCATCCCTACTAATATTGTTGAATATCAAATACATGTGCAGCGGAATTGGATAATGTATGTGATTTCATGGTGTTCGAAAGTGCAGGAAACACACGAATGTAGATGTTTGTTTTAGGGGACAAAATCAAGTGTGAAAATGTCTTGGTGCCAGTTATCTTTGCCGGCAATTCTTATATATACTTGGCGGTTATTAGCGGTTGGATTTAGAGGGAATAACTACCATTTGAAATGGTGCCAACCAAACCAACACTACCGTTCAGAAATTACATCGTTACATATACATATAGACATAATATTCGAATATTAATTACATACATGATTTAAATTAAGTTTATATACTCTAATACACTCCCCATAAACTTAATTAACGGCTTTATTAACAGCTTTTTCAGCCTGCTTGAAATCAAACTTCTTCCTTCGTTGTAGCTTTTTGAGTCTGTACCAGTCGTTTCCAGCGAAGAAAGCATAGTGCTCTTCGTCCGCTCCATCTCGTTCTGCTCCAACTTGCCTGCTCGTTCCTTCATTCTTGTGTAAACTCTTGCTTCGCCTCGGTTCTGCAACATCCTCCATGATTTCTTTCTCGGCCACAGCTTGTTGTGTTGATTTGAACTTATAATAATAAACTAGTACATCTAAATACATATCATACACTTCTCTCATAAATTCCCCTTCATTATATTCGAAACCCATATCTTTGGCAATCATTGCCCACATATTGTTTTCAGTTATTCTTCGGTGACCTCCCTCCCTTTTAACTGTCACATAAAGTTCCAGCAAACTCACTTTTCGATTGTCTGCAGCATATGCTGGAAGCGGTCTTGTGGTGATCTCCAATTTGTCTTTGAGAAACCAATCAACCATCTTCTCAAACTTGTTTTCTATGCAGTACTTGTACTTACTAACATAACTATCATCTTCTAACATGTCTAGAAGGGCTTTGCAGTCTTGAAAGTCTTTAAATGACATTGCTTGAATTATCAAGACATTCCAATCAGGTTCATTTGATGATACATTCAGATTTTCAAAATATTGGTTCATATAATCTGATTTATATGTCTCATAATCAGATTCAAACGATGTTAAAGAATCTGTTTCTTTTAAACAGATCTCATCTTCTCTTGTGAGACCGGAAACATCACTCCTTCTATTAATAATGGGGACGCTAAATGTAGGGTAGATCTTGCACTTATCTCTACTCTCTAGTGAATTTAACGGTATAACCTTGGGTGATCAATTGATCAAGACTAAGTACATTTCTATCTATATCAGGAGTGTAAAAGACACTATGTATTCGGATTCTTTTAGATCCGGTCATCACTTCCACAACCCCTATTCCCTTTATAAAATAGAAATTATTTTTTCCCATTTTCGTTTCAACACCAAACATACTTTTGATCCTTTTGAACATGTCTAAATTGCCTGAGAAATGGTTTTTGAAAGTTTTACTTACATACCATATTTCGGACCAGAGTCCTCCATCAGTGCTGGTCACTATGTGCTCCATTCTCTGATCACTTTGTTGATCATCATCAACCTCTTTCTGTTGTTGAGTCCCTGTGTTGATTGCTAGACGTATGAGTTGTGTAGCCTCATTGTTTTCTTTCGTCTTGCATGATGCAATCTGATGTCCCGGTTTGTTGCAGTAATAACATCTCCTCTGCAACCATCTTCTTTCCTTCATCTCGTCAGAACAGTGTTTGCACGGCAGGGTGGATGATGTCGGCTTAAGATCTTCATCGATTTCAACAGTGGCTCTGATACCACTTTGTTGAATATCAAATACATGTGCAGCGGAGTTGGATAATGTATGTGATTTCATGGTGTTCGAAAGTGCAGGAAACACACGAATGTAGATGTTTGTTTTAGGGGACAAAATCAAGTGTTAAAATGTCTTGGTGCCGGTTATCTTTACCGGCAATTCTTATATATACTTGGCGGTTATTAGCGGTTGGATTTTGAGGGAATAACTACCGTTTGAAACGGTGCCAACCAAACCAACACTACCGTTCAGAAATTACATCGTTACATATACATATAGACATAATATTCGAATTTTAATTACATACATGATATAAATTAAGTTTATATACTCTAATAAATATCACCCACCCATCCAAAAAAAAATCAAATTGAGAGAGGGAAATAAATCATTTTGCTTAACTGGTATGCTGCTACAAATTCTTGAAAATGATACAATGTAACAGGGCTTTAGCATTATCAAATCTCCGAGTCTAATTCAAACCAACTAAAAGCTCAGTTATAGCAGCATCAGTTTCCATTATTAATATGCAAAGTAGAGTGTTTGCAAAAGAAGAACACCAGTTTTTGGCATCAAATTCTGATGTTTAAAGCTCGCGAGTCATCATCAATTTGTGTGGCTTTACTCTTAACAATTGTATGGAAGTTTTTAATGAGGATTTAAGAAAATATTTTAATTTTGTCATTCTTCACTTATTATTAGTTATCAACTTATTAATATGACATTTCATTTATTTTGGCAGTGATGCATGGTTTAATTCAAAATTGTAACTTTGCAAGTCTTTTATTATATTTACAATTTGTTTTGAATTGATGGTAGCGCCCCGTTGGAAATTTAGAAGTTGTTGCCTGCTGATCATACATGGGATCTTGGATAAAAAATATAACTACTCTATACATATCACCACTATATGCTAAAATAATGTTTTGGCCTCTTACACTACCATAAAAAAGTCACTTCAAAGCTCCAGCAAAAATGAGAGCTATGAAGCTTGAAAACAGTATTTACCTTAATGTGGTCTCGGATTTTACAAAAAACTATTCCTTCTCTTTTGTCAACATACTTCATCTTTAAGACAGTGCAGTGCACTTTTTTACTCAGAAAACTATGTATTGAGCCAGGAGAAGCATCAAAATGATCATGATCATTCACTTATTCTTGTGTTGTCACTGACCTGGCTATTGTTGCTTTCAATGAGGCTTGTAGGATGATTGGTTTTAATTTACATGTTTTAACGTTGATCTTATTGTTTTTTTTTATATTTTTTATCAACTTAGAAAATCAAGTTCCTTGAGGACTACGTTAATGAATTTAAGGTTATGATTGTCTAATACACTCACCAATGTTACATATAGATATTCTATATAACATTAGAGGCTTCATCTATTGATTGAGTGATCACTTGTATAGATATTTTCATCTTTAAAGTATTTTAGTAATCAAATTATCACCCCTTTATATTTATCTTACGATTCCATTCCTAAATCAGATCAACTCACAATCATGCCCTCCTCGGTTTGTATGTCAATTACCTTAGACGAGCAAATTTGTTTTAAAAGCATTCGTTTGATGATTTTTAATTATTAAACTTTGTCAAGTGGCGAAATTTTGTTATCTCTATTGCTGAAGCCTTTCCCTCACATGCCTACAAAATGTTTAGATTGTGCATTTCTTTTTATGGAGGTATTAGCTAATTAAATCGTATGATTCATCCAAAATTTAATACACGTGCTTTTGTGTTTTAGTAGTCAATAATCTGAGTTATTAATTGTCTTCAACCTTGTTTTTCCTTTTTAATTACGTTGTGAACTCTTTTGATTAGTTCATAATATACATGTAAACGTAAATAAAAACTTTTGTCATTCAGCACATGTTGACGTACTTTACCTCACTTGCCTTTAGGGAACCGTTTATCTTTTTCATCAAAATGTCACAATTTCATGTTTCAACAGTCTATCATTTCTACTTTTTTTCGTTTTTTGGTGGTAAATTTTTAATGTTCGTTATCCTTTGATAACTTAAAGAATGGCGCTTTTGTTTGTCACATTGATTAATTATGTGTGCGCTTAGTATATGTTATCTTTGTTTCTCATGTTGTTTAGTTTTGTGTATAGTTCTTTGTGTTTATAGGTTCATTCATGTTATTATAGTAAATAAACGTAACCCGTCCACCGGACGGGTATTAAACTAGTTTGAAAATAGTTCTTTTTAGCGGAGACTTGTGGAAGTTACACAAAGAGACGTATGCTCAAATACTTTTCCTAATGAGCACTAATTCATATTTCATTAGTAAAAGAAAGACAAAAATTACTACAACATGAAAACAATTTTGAAAAATACGTGAAACTTAATTAATATTTTACTATACTATCATTTCTGCATGTAATTATTTCGAAGTTATGATCACGTATTGCATATAAATTCAACAAGATTCAAAAGATACATAATAAATGCTTATGTATTATAAATTTATAATTACACGTAAGTGATTATACACAAGTAAGTTAGTACACAAACTATATTGTCACGTACATAATGATTTTACACAAGTAAAACTTAATAGATAACTCTCTCCCTCACATTTTCTTTTTTCTCATTACCAATGCAACCACTATATAACCTTTGTTACACGGTGCTTTTGACTACTCCTGCTACCCACTTTCTTACCTTTTCTCACGGCTCCTGGCCCAGTTTTACCCGTTTTAGGAGCCGCGGGACAGAAATCCGTGGTAATTATTATATTGGCAGCGGAATTTTAACTGGATCTTTTAAAACTTGAAAATACCCAATTTATTTTATTTCACAATCTTGGGGATAACGCCCATAATTTACAATAAAGGTGATTTCACAGGGAAATCCTTGTTTTTACAAAAACATATTTCTTTATTTTATTGAGCCACTTCTTCAAGCTTGTGGTGCTACACGACACTTTTTCCTGGATCACAACAGATCACCTGAAACATGTTTTAAAAATATTTTATCAGCAGAGAAATACTGGCGAGTCACTCAAGTTGCACAAAACGACACATTGTTATAATATACAATATTAAGGGTGATTACATTGTTTCTATCAACCAATTACCCCAAATCGGTATTTGTCACTCGACTGTATCTGTGACTATGGTCAGATCACCCATTGCCTAACTCGTTGTCCAATGGTGACGGGTATCAAGTAATGTATACAAAACCCCACATACCGGCAGTAATTGAAGATTACAAAGACTTAATCCCTGTAATTATAACTTTGAAAATAAATAGGGTTTTGGAAACAATTTGATAAAAAAGAGAATGACTCACATTGCAGATTTAAACGGGCAGCGTTTAGCCTACTGATTTTAGCCTGGTTAACCTAATTCAAATAACAATGCACACGAAAACTAGGTTAGTAACTAAATACAACTTTTACGACAACTCACGAGATTCAAAACCTTCACGACGAATGACAAAGTATAGCCCAAATACGGGCAGCACTTAAACATCCATCGGATTGGTTTTTATCGACCGGACATTAAATCGTAGCAGTGATCGAGTTATTACCCTGTTATCGCGGAAGAATTTCGTGCTATGTGTGTTTTGAAGTAAACATACGATATCTCAATGTACCAAACCCTACTATTTATACTGGAAAAACGGCTCCCTCGCGTGGCGCGAGAGCCTGTCGCGTGGCGCGAGGGGTGCAGTTCTAGGGTAGGGTAGCCACATCTGTTTGTAGCCTGGGTGAGTCGACGGTTTAACGAAATTCAATTTAGACAACGAACTGTGAGGATAATAACAATTAGGGAATATCCCCCCTGAGTTTTAGGGGCCCTGATCCTGATTTCAACTGTTCTGAAAATTTTAGGGGCCATGCAATATTACTTGGGGGTCTCAATTAGGGTTTCTTATTGGACATAATAAAATAAGAAATAGGACTTTTGGTGAGAGTTGTTACATCCTCCCCACCTAAATAAAAATCTCGTCCTCGAGATTTACTGGAACAAGTAGGGATACTTTCGCTTCATCTCTGATTCCAGTTCCCAAGTGTACTCAGGTCCTCTCTTTGAATCTCACTTGACCTTGACCAGCACTAGTCGTTTGTGTTTGAGAAACTTGACCTTTCTGTCTTCTATCTGCAGTGGCTTCTCCACAAATATTAACTTCTCATTTACCTCTATATCTTGAAGAAGTACTACCAGGGATTCATCAGATAAACATTTCTTGAGATTGGATATATGAAATACATCATGTACTCCAGCCAGTTCTTCTGGTAGTTGTAAGCGATAGGCAACTGGTCCTATTTGCTGGATTACTGGGAATGGTCCTATGTATCTTGGACTTAGCTTTCCTTTCTTTCCGAACCGCACTACTCCTTTCCAAGGAGAAACATTCAAAAGTACCTTATCTCCAACTTGAAATTCTAGTGGTTTGCGTCTATTGTCTGCATAACTCTTCTGGCGATCTGCCGTCTTTAGTCTTTCCTTGATTTGAGTGATCTTGTCGGTAGTTTCTTGTACAATTTCGGGTCCTGATAATTGAGTTTCTCCTATTTCTGCCCAACAGACTGGAGTTCTGCATTTTCGTCCATACATTGCTTCGAATGGGGCAGCTTCAATGCTGGCATGGTAACTATTGTTATAGGAAAATTCAATCAAGGGTAGGTGGTCATCCCAGTTTCCACCAAAATCTATTACACATGCCCTAAGCATGTCTTCTAGGGTATGAATCGTCATTTCACTTTGTCCGTCTGTTTGGGGATGATAAGTTGTACTTAAATTTAATCGTGTCCCCATGGCTTCTTGGAAACTTGTCCAAAAATGTGAAGTGAAACGACTATCCCTATCCGATACAATGGAGAGTGGAACTCCATGTAAGGATACTACCTCGTCTACGTACAACTTTGCTAACATTTCCATGCTAAAGGTTTCTTTCATGGGTAGGAAATGAGCAGATTTGGTTAATCGATCCACAATTACCCAAATTGCGTCGTTACCTTTTCTGGTTTAGGGCAACTTAGTAACAAAATCCATGGTTATTAGTTCCCATTTCCAGACAGGCATTTCTAATTGTTGGAGTAACCCTGAAGGTTTCTGGTGTTCTGCCTTAACTTGTGAACAAGTTAGACACTTAGATACATATCTAGCTATATCCTTTTTCATTCCTATCCACCAGAAGTTATTTCTTAAATCTTGGTACATTTTATTATTTCCAGGATGCATGGTATACCTAGATTTATGGGATTCCTCTAAAATCTTATTTCTTAATTCTCCTTACTTAGGTACCCAAATCCTCTTCTTGTTGAATCTCCAAATTCCATCAGCTCCTTGCTCTAATTCCTTTATTCTTCCTTTCATTCCTTCATCATTATCCTTGATTGCTGTGGCTTGAACATTTTTCAGTTGTTCCATTAAATCTACTTGAAGATTTAATCTAAGAGCACGAATTCGCTTTTGTTTTTCATGATACTTACGACTAAAGGCATCTGCGACTACATTTGCTTTTCCTTCGTGATACTGAATATCACAGTCGTAATCACTCAAAATTTCCATCCATCTTCTTTGCCTCATGTTCAATTCTTTTTGCCCTAATATGTATCTTAAACTCTTATGATCTGTATAGACTGTAAACTTACTTCCATACAGATAGTGTCTCCAAATCTTAAGGGCAAAAATTATGGCTCCTAACTCTAAGTCATGTGTCATATAATTTTCCTCGTGCTTTTTCAATTGCCTTGAGGCATACGCAATTACCTTTTTGCGTTGCATTAACACACATCCTAATCCTAGCTTAGAAGCATCACAGTAAACTTCAAAATCTTCTGTCCCTTCTGGTAAGGCAAGAATTGGGGTGTTGGTTAACCTTTGTTTTAAAATCCTAAAAGCCTCTTCTTGCTTAGGTCCCCATTCAAACTTAACTGTTTTACAGGTTAACTTAGTTAATGGCACAACTATCTTAGAGAAATCCTTAAAAAAGCGCCTATAGTACCCAGCTAATCCTAGAAAACTTCTAACTTCCGTAACTGATTGCGGGACCTTCCATTTGGTGATTGCTTCTATCTTGGAGGGATCTACGTGAATACCTTCGTGATCCACCATGTGTCCTAAAAATTGCACCTCCTATAGCCAAAATTCACACTTCGAGAATTTGACGTAAAGCTTTTCCTTTCTTAACAAAGTTAACAGTGCATGCAGGTGTTTACAATGCTCGTTCTGAATTTTGGAATAAATAAGTATATCGTCGATAAAGACAATTACAAATTTATCCAAATACGGTTTACAAATTCTATTCATCATGTCCATAAATGCTGCAGGAGCATTCGTTAACCCAAAGGGCATGACTGTAAACTCGTAATGACCATACCTAGTTCTGAAAGCAGTTTTAGGTATGTCTTCTTCTTGTACCTTCAACTGATGGTATCTGGAGCGTAAATGTATCTTAGAAAAATATCTAGCTCCTTGAAGTTGATCAAAAAGATCATCAATCCAAGGTAATGGGTATCGATTCTTGATTGTAACCTTATTCAATTCCCTATAATCGATACACATTCGCATCGAACCATCTTTCTTCTTTACGAACAACACTGGTGCTCCCCAAGGGGATGAACTAGGTTGTATAAATCCTTTGCTTAATAATTCATCTAAGTGTTTTTTCAGTTCTAACATTTCGGTGGGTGCTAACTGATAAGGTGCCTTGGCTATTGGTGTAGTTCCCGGAATTATATGAATTCTAAATTCTACTTCCCTATCTGGTGGTAATCCTGGTAGTTCTTCTGGAAATACATCCGAGTATTCTGATACTACCGGAATTTCCTTGAGTTCCTTACCCTTAGTGCTAATGATTACTGAAATCATATACAATATTCCTTGCTTTCGTTCATAACTAGCAACTTTCATTACTGAAATGAACTTCATTGGTTTACGCGGCTTATCCCCTGTAATCACGATGACTTCTCCTGTAGGTGCACGGATTTCTATGGAATTTTTATCACAAAGGATTCGAGCGTGGTTAGCTATTAACCAATCCATTCCTAATACAATATCGAATCCAGCTAAATTCATAGTTAACAGGTTTGTAGAAAATTTATGGTCTAGGAGTTCTATCTTTCCTTCTTGCAAAACCTTATCTATGTTA
Source organism: Helianthus tuberosus (assembly GCA_030545235.1). Lineage (NCBI taxonomy): Eukaryota > Viridiplantae > Streptophyta > Magnoliopsida > Asterales > Asteraceae > Helianthus > Helianthus tuberosus. The sequence continues at coordinate 22,160 of JARYGA010027327.1, forward strand.
ACATAATTCCCGTCTGCCGTTTCTACTGTATAAATTTGCCTAAGTTTGGTTAAGGGTAGTTTAAGAGCTTGGCAGAAGGAAGTATTTATAAAAATTTGGTTTGCACCAGAGTCAAATAATACTTTTGCATAAACGTCATGAACTAAGAACGTACCAGCTATTACGTCAGGAATCAGTTCAACTTCCTACGTGGTCAATTGAAAGGCTCTTACATTCTTCTTGTTAGTTCCTTCAGTAGGTTTAGCCTTGTTATCTGCTGGTTTGACCAATTTAGGGCATTCTGGTCTAAAATGCCCAGCTTCTCCACAGTTGTAGTAGATCTTTGTTTTCCTTCTGCAATCTTCTTCACGATGTCCTATTGCTTTGCAGAAGTTGCAGGTTTCATTACATTTTCCAAAATGTTTCTTTTTACAATTCCTGCAGAACGGCAGAGTGGAAGATGATCCAGTTCCCTTTCTCTTGAAATTGCTATTATTACCCACACGAAATCCTTGGGTAATTTTCTGAGCCAATTCCTTCTTTTTGTTTTCTTCTCGCGTACGCACCAGTCTGTCAGTCAAGGTGTTAGCTAATTCCACCGCATCATCGATCGTGCGGGGTCTCGCAGCTTTGACAATATCACGAATCTCGCTAATTAAACCCCAAATGTAGCAAGAAATAAGTACCGGTTCTGGCGAAGCCAAAGTAGGCACAATTCGAGCATATTCGAAAAACTTCGAAGTATACCCTCGACAATCAACATCCACCATTCGGTGGCTCAAGAATTTATTCGCCATTTGTTCTTTTTCATATTTTGGGAAGAATTTTCTTTCCACCAGACGCTTAAATTCTTCCCAACTCATGGCATAGGCCATGTCACTTCCCTTAGCTTGTAATACCGTATTCCACCATTCTAATGCTTCTTCCTTGAAAAGATGAGAAGCATACATGACTTTATCCTCCTCGGCACATTTACTTATTTTAATTACTGCCTCGGTTTTCTCCAACCAACGCAGTGCAGCAGTCGCCCCTTCATTGCCTGCAAATTCAACAGGTTTACAGGCAAGAAATTCCTTGTAAGTGCAACCAGGCGTTGCAGCTTTCATTCTCTTAAGAATTGGGGCTTGCATTATATCGTTATCATTATTATTAATGTTGCCGCCTCCATTTACGCTATTACTAAAGTTATCTTCATGAGTACGTTTACTAGGAATAATTGGTTGAGGTTCAACTGGATTTCGGGCAGCAGCAAGAATTGCTGGAATAGCATTTGCTATTCCCTGGGCAACGATGTTTTCTATATCTTGTTTATTCAGAAATTGATCTTCATGGTTTTGCGCGGATTGGTTAACCTCGTTAACTGGTTCATTACCAATTTTGTTCCATCTGATAATTAATATATATAAGTTATTTCCACAAAATAAATAACAATCACACAATAAAATAATTGCACGTAATCATGTCAACACGTATAGCCAAAATTGTCGACTTTGCGACTCCCATGTTTTATATATTAACATGCATCATTACACACCCGTTATCTTACAAGATTTTTATTTTTAAGTTATTTTACAGGATTATATTTTTATTACTATTATTATTATTATTATTATTATTATTATTATTTTGTTATTATACAACCACAACCACACAGTCACACCATCCCCGTCAGCTAGCATCTCAGAAACGATGTTCCCTCTCGTCGTACTTCCATGATATCCTCTCCCCCACATCTCGGATTCTATTTCCTGCGTCCACCAGCTCCTCGCCATAGTGGCGAAGTTCAGCCAAGTTCTCGGTACTCATTGGTGGGTGTAGTGGAGGCTCAGGGTCAAATTGGGGGAAAAAGGTATTAGGGTTATTCAAAAGGTTCTGAAATTGCCAGTCAGTTGTCCACCATTCTTCTAGCTCTCCTGGTAGAGGTCGGAGGTGTATAATAAGATCTGGGATAGCAGGTTCCAGATTAACTGGAAGTTGTGCTTCCGCCGGGTAATTGAAGAGGTTTTCATCAACAGGTCCAATGAGGTCACTAAGTGCCAGTTTACGATCCAGCTCCTCCCATGATGGCATTTCCTGGGCTTGCCTAGAACTTTCCCCGATCTCTATTCCCTTGCCTTTATCCATCGGATCCTCAGTCTTTATAACTCTTCGTGTTGCTGGTTTCTTCCTACGCACACGCCTCCAGCCCACGAATCTTCTTCTCTTTTTCAGTTTGGGTTTCTCCTAGGGTTGGGCTTGGAATACCATTGGCTCTTCAGTATCAGCCTGGTAGCCAGTGAAGGTATCGGTGGTATCCATATCTGTGGTATGGATAGTAAAGTTTTGAAGTGCTTCAGATAGTTCATTCGTGCTGTTAGCATACATGAAGAAACACACAAAATTCTAAGTTAAAATTTTGTAAATTGAATTTTCACATAATCACAGGATAGCAATCAGAAAAATTAAGTATTTCTAAATACATAACAGGCTTAAATCAGTGGCTCTGATACCACCTTTTTCTGTCACGGCCCCCGGCCCGGTTTTAACCGTCTTAGGAGCCGCGGGACAGAAATCCGTGGTAATTATTATGTTGGCAGCGGAATTTTAACTGGATCTTTTAAAACTTGAAAATACCCAATTTATTTTATTTCACAATCTTGGGGATAACGCCCATAATTTACAATAAAGGTGATTTCACGGGGAAATCCCTGTTTTTACAAAAACATGTTTCTTTATTTTATTGAGCCACTTCTTCAAGCTTGTGGTGCTACACGACACTTTTTCCTGGATCACAGCAGATCACCTGAAACATGTTTTAAAAAGATTTTATCAGCAGGGAAATACTGGCGAGTCACTCAGGTTGCACAAAATGACACATTGTTATAATATACAATATTAAGGGTGATTACATTGTTTCTATCAACCAATTACCCCAAATCGGTATTTGTCACTCGACTGTCTCTGTGACAATGGTCAGATCACCCATTGGCTAACTCGTTGTCCAATGGTGACGGGTATCAAGTAACGTATACAAAACCCCACATACCGGCAGTAATTGAAAATTACAAAGACTTTATCCCTGCAATTATAACTTTGAAAATAAATAGGGTTTTGGAAACAATTTGATAAAAAGAGAATGACTAACATTGCAGATTTAAACGGGCAGCGTTTAGCCTACTGATTTTAGCCTGGTTAACCTAATTCAAATAACAATGCACACGAAAACTAGGTTAGTAACTTAATACGACTTTTACGATAACTCACGAGATTCAAAACCTTCACGACGAATGACAAAGTATAGCCCAAATACGGGCAGCACTTAAACATCCATCGGATTGGTTTTTATCGATCGGACATTAAATCGTAACAGTGATCGAGTTATTACCCTGTTATCATGGCAGAATTTCGTGCTGTGCGTGTGTTTTGAAGTAAACAGACGATATCTCAATGTACGAAACGAGTTTTTACGTCGAACCAACGCCAAATTTCAAGTGCCAAACCCTACTATTTATACTGGAAAAACGGCTCCCTCGCGTGGCGCGAGAGCCTGTCGCGTGGCGCGAGGGGTGCAGTTCTAGGGTAGGGTAGCCACGTCTGTTTGTAGCCTGGGTGAGTTGACGGTTTAACGAAATTCATCTTAGACAACGAACTGTGAGGATAATAACAATTAGGGAATATACCCCCCCCCCCCTTGAGTTTTAGGGGCCCTGATCCTGATTTCAACTGTTCTGGAAATTTTAGGGGCCATGCAATATTACTTGGGGGTCTCAATTAGGGTTTCTTATTGGACATAATAAAATAAGAAATAAGACTTTTGGTGAGAGGTGTTACACCTTTTAACTACAGTTGCGGATCCAAGAAAATATTAGTGTAAACCTTTTATGATTTAAAAAAAATAGCGAGAATTAGTAAGAATTTTTCAAAGAAACCCTCTGAAAAAAAATTTGGATCCGCAACTGTTTCTTCCATAGTGTCCATCTTTCACTTTGCCTCCCCTACCGTCCACTTTCTCTTCTATACCGCCACAAATCTCCTTAAAGCTGTAACACCTCGAAAATTTGTGTCGAGTTATATAATGACACGTGTCCGATAAACTCTCATTTTATGCCACGTTGCTGGGCGAGAGGGACTAAATGTGCGATTATTATGGAAGAATGTTGTGGAGGGACCATATATGTCAACATGTCGTTTTTATGGCCTTTGAGTGACGCTTACGGACCGTAAGCCTTATGTTCTTATGGACCGTAAGCAAGGATTTATATTGTTCTTATTAAGCGGTTAAGGACCGTATGCATATATTGCTTATGGACCGTAAGCAGGTGAAAACCAGGGGCGCTGTAATGGGCTTACGGACTGTAAGCCCTGGACCTTTACGGTCCGTAAGGATCAGAGCTGACATTTTTTTTGTTTGGGATCCAAGGAAGTCTGCACTTGTGCCACCTTGCTCGCGAACCTGAGCTCTTTTGCATCTCTTGCCACCTTAGGAGACACCTGCTAACATCCTAGAACATGTCCTAACACCTTGATTGATCTTGTGCATCTGCTTCTAGTATAAATAGCAAGCTTGGGCAACCAAGTTCATTGCTCATTTCTCATTTTCATCTCTATCTTCTATTGGAGTTGTTCCTGATCTTAAAAGGAACCTCCTTTGAGTTAATCTTTTCATCTTGGATCACTTGTAAATGTTCCATCTCTGCCTTTTCAGTTATAGGCTAAGTATTTAGCCCAAAGTCAAGAAAATTGACCTTTGCTTTGAATTTCGGTTAAGACCATTATGGTCCAGCCATTGTTCGAATCGAACATGGCTATGTGATCCTAATAAGGTGTGTGATAAGACCATTGCTTTGAATTTCGGTTAAGACCATTATGGTCCAGCCATTGTTCGAATCGAACATGGGTATATGATCCTAATAAGGTGTGTGATAATCTCTAAAAAGGGCACCTCCTAAAAATCACGCTAAATTGGTCAAATGACGAGTCAAAGTTATAATAAAATAAAAGTAAAAAAAAATCAGTTTTCGGAAAACTTATAAACTGAAACTATAAACGTTTAAACTCATGTTTTTGACACTATATCAGTTGGTAAATAATATTAGAACATGTCTGAGTATGTTCAGCCCGTCATTTCCAGTTTGTAGCTCTGTTCGCAACCAAAAGTCAAGCAGTTTGACTTCTGCTTTGACTTTCGATTCTGACCCGAATTAGCCAACTTAGCTACTGATTTAAAGTTGCATTATGATTATATGTATGTGTAGGATAACTCTCTGTGATTATACTACCTGATCGTAATCAGTTGTTCGAGTTTTTATACAAGTTCATACATTATGCCTTAAAATGCAAAATATGCCCTTTTGGTGCTTAGAATGGTTTTAAAATACAATGTATATATAATTTGCATAACTTGCTACTTGGTAATATAATTAAGATGTTTTGGCATAATGAACTTGTTTATGACTCATCCGATCACCCGATACCGCCTAAGCGCGTACGGTTAGCTTATGTAACGTAGTTTACGTAAGTTAACCGAATTGGGTCAAACTCCTTCAAATTCTTTTATATTCCAGAATGTGATCATGTTTACCCATATTATACAAGTCTTAGTACTTGTGAGGGTTTAAACTACATTTTATCCGGTCACCGCTTAATCTAGCGTACCGTACCGTTTTCATTATTCATAGTTAACCTGTCACGGCCCCGACCCAATTTCCCGGTTCGGATGCCGCTGGACAGAAAACCCGTGGTATTTGTATTTAATTTGGCAGCGGAATTTTTAACAGGATCGTTTAAATTGAAAACACCCATTTATTTCATTTCAAATTTCAGGACAAACCCCGTAATTTACCATAAAGGAATTTCACTAGGAAATTCTCTGTTTACAAAAACATGTTTATTTATTTACTGAGCCACTTTATCCTAGCTGGTAGTGCTACACGGCACTTCTCCTGATTCATAGTAAATCACCTGAAACATGTTTAAAAAGATTTTATCAGCGGGGAAATACTGGTGAGTCATTCATTTGATACAAAACGACACATTGTTATAAATTACAGTATTAAGGACGATTATAATGTTTATATCAACCAATTACCCAACGGTATTTGTCACTCGACTCGTTTATGTGACTATGGTCATATCACCCATTGGCTAACCCGTTGTCCAATGGTGATGGTTATCAAGTAATGTATACAAAACGCCACATACCTGCTGTAATTGAAGACAGCAAAGACTTAATCTCTGTAATTATAACTTTGGAAAAAATAGGGTTTTGGAAACAATTTGGTAAAAAGAGAATGACTCACATTACAAGTTTACTGGACAGATTTTTCCTACGGATTTAAGCCTTGTAACCTAATTAAATAGTGCAAACGAAACTAGGTTAGTAAGTTAATACAACATTTATGATAAGCTCACGAAATCAAAACCCCCATGACGAATGACAAAGTATAGCCCGAGTTCGGGCAACACTTAAACATCCATCGGATCGGTTTCAATCGATCAGACATTGTATTGTAGCAGTGATCGATTTATTACCCTGTTGTCGTAGCGGCGTTTCCCGACTAAAATTGAATTTTCGAGCAGAAAGGACGGTGTGTGTATGTGAATTTTCGAGCAGACGGAAATGGCCATGCAACGTACAATTTATAGCTGAAAATTGAGTCTCTCGCGGCCCGCGTAAACTCGAAGGGGAGGGCCACCCTAACTACGGCTAGGCCTGCCGTGTCACGGTGTAGGTCTGCCACGTGGCCCTGATCGTTATCCGGAGACTGGCAAGGCTGTCACGCCCCGCGTTCCCTTGAGTCTTACGCGGCCCGCGACAGACTAATAAAATTTGATTTTCTTGATTTTTCATAAGGATTAGGGTTTGAGGGGTCCGGGTTCTCACTTACGGAGTGTTTGGGACATTTTTGCAGGTCCTTACATCCTCCCCACCTTATTTAAATCTCGTCCTCGAAATTTACTGAAATAAGTAAGGATATTATCGCTTCATTTCCGATTCCAGTTCCCATGTATACTCTGGTCCTCTTTTTGAATCCCACTTTACTTTGACCAGTACCAATCTGTTGTGTTTGAGGAATTTGACCTTTTTGTCCTCTATTTGGAGAGGTTTCTCAAAGAATTTCAAATTTTCATTTACCTCTATGTCTGGAAGAGGTACTACCAGTGATTCATCAGATAAACATTTCCTGAGATTAGATACATGAAACACGTCATGTACCCTGGCTAATTCTTCTGGTAGTTGTAGTTTATAAGCAACTGGTCCAATTCGTTGGGTAACTTTGAATGGTCCTATGTACCTTGGACTTAGCTTCCCTTTCTTACCGAACCGAACTACTCCTTTCCAGGGAGAAACTTTCATTAGTACCTTATCCCCAACTTGAAATTCTAACGGCTTGCGTCGATTGTTTACATAACTCTTCTGACGATCTCGCGCCGTTTTCAGTCTTTTCTTGATTTGAGTGATCTTGTCGGTGGTTTCCTGTACAATCTCGGGACCGGATAATTGACTTTCTCCTATTTCTGCCCAGCATACGGGAGTTTGACACTTTCATCCATACAGTGCTTCGAACGGGGCAGCATTGATGCTGGTGTGGTAACTATTGTTATAGAAGAATTCTATTAATGGTAAATGGTCATCCCAATTTCCACCGGAGTCGATCACACATGCTCTGAGCATGTCTTCAAGGGTTTGGATCGTCCTTTCACTTTGTCCTTCTGTTTGGGGATGGTATGCAGTACTTAAATTTAGTCGTGTCCCCATTGCTCCTTGGAAACTTGCCCAAAAATGCGAAGTGAAACGACTATCCCTATCTGACACAATGGAGAGTGGAACTCCAGGTAGTGATACTACCTCATCTACGTACAGCTTAGCCAATCTATCCATGCTAAAGGTTTCCTTCATTGATAGAAAATGCGCTGATTTTGTTAATCGGTCTACAATCACCCAGATTGCATCGTTACCTTTTCTGGTTTTGGGTAGCTTGGTAACAAAATCCATTGTTATTAGTTCCCATTTCCATACGGGCATTTCTAACTGTTGAAGTAAACCTAAAGGTTTCTTAGATCTTGATACATCTTATTATTACCAGGATGCATCGTATACCTAGATTTATAGGCTTCTTCTAGAATCTTATTTCTTAAATTTCCTTGCTTAGGTACCCAAATGCTTTGCTTATGGAATCTCCAGATTCCATCAGTCCCTTGCTCTAATTCCTTTATCCGTCCTTTCATTCCTTTAGCATCTTCCTTGATTGTCGTTTCTTGAACGCTCTTCAGTTGTTCCATTAAATCTAATTGGAGATTTAATCTAAGAGCACGAACTCGCCTTTGTTTTTCATAATAGTTACGACTCAAGGCATCTGCTACTACATTCGCCTTTCCTTCGTGATATTGAATATCACAGTCGTAGTCACTTAGAATTTCCATCCATCTTCTTTGCCTCATGTTTAATTCTTTTTGCCCAAATATGTACTTTAAACTTTTATGATCTGTGTAGACAGTAAACTTACTTCCATACAGATAATGTCTCCAAATTTTAAGGGAAAAAATTATTGCTCCTAATTCTAAGTCATGAGTCGTATAATTCTCTTCGTGCTTCTTCAGCTGCCTTGATGCATACTGATGTGCACAAAATGCAACATATAAATTACATCAATTGTGGCATAAAACTAACCTTTTTTTTAGTACTAATGTTGGAAAAAGTGTGCTTTTGTCTTCCTTTGAAAAAATTATTTCTCCTAATTCTAAGTCATGAGTCGTATAATTCTCTTCGTGCTTCTTCAGCTGCCTTGATGCATACTGATGTGCACAAAATGCAACATATAAATTACATCAATTGTGGCATAAAACTAACCCTTTTTTAGTACTAATGTTGGAAAAAGTGTGCTTTTGTCTTCCTTTTGTATTTTCAGGATTAAATGAGCTCAAATTAACAAAAGAAGCAAAAAGGCAGCTAAATCTAACATAAATACAAGAAAAGGAACAAACATGGCATGCCCGACCTCCCCGACAACATCTTCCCAAGCAAAACAAGAGATCAGAAGGCTGAACACGCCCCGTGCTCAGTGAACACGGGGGCGTGCCCAAGTGCCAGCATAAAAGACAAAGCTATAGAAGCTACTATCGCCCCCCACGGGGCCGTGGTCAACTATAAGATTCGCAGAAACCAGGCAAATCTTGATAGTACAGATATGCTTCTACACACGGGGGCGTGCCCAGCGGACACGGGGGCGTGGTCAACTAATGCAGACAAACTGCAATTAATGAAGTCAGAGAAGAGGATGGACACGGGGCCGTGCCCGAGCTACTGTTCAGGCTATAAATAGGGGTGCTTGGCTCATTTGCAAACCATCCCTTGGCACACCACCTCTCTCACACTTCACCCACCACCCACCACCACCATAGCACCATCATCCACCACCATCATCCATTGTCCATCATAGAGTGTGTGAGTCGTCTCGGGATCCAAGATTGATCGTAAGAGTTCTTGACAATCAAAGGCCATGTTTGCCTAAGTCTCTTACATCACTTGGTGAAGACAAGTGTCTAGTGTAATACTTTTTATTTTTAATCTTTTCGCACTTTTTACTTGGTTATGTATTAATGACTTTAATAACTAGTTTCTTATGTTGAAGGTGATTCTTCCTTATCGTTTTTCCGTGGTGTCTTGGCATTATTTTACTGTCTATATAAAATAAAAGATTTTCACCATTCATATCTCCACAGTCTATATGGAGGTATGTTGGGTACCTGGTCGGGGCTTAAGGGAACGGTTTGGTAAGAGTCTTGCCTTGTTCAGTGTATAGATCCTGCAAAGACTTGGGTCAAATTTAGTAGGACCTCCTTCAATACCCACCGGTATTGGATGGCGGGGGTCCAAACTCTTTGATCCCTTCATATGTAAGCTACTATTAATACTTTAACCCGGCTACTTAGGACTGTATCTCTGCTGACTCAGACTACTTAGCCGAGGGTAAGGTCACCTTCAAAAGAGGGGCCTACCATAATATGCATTAATAACTTAATTAATTATCTTTCTATAATCCGACCCTTTAGGATTGTATCCTTGCTGACTTAAACTACTGGGTTGAGGGTAACGTCACCTTCAAAAGAGGGGCCTACTACAATAACTAAGATAATCTCTTAAAAAGTGAAAGTGCGGAAATAATCAAAGGTTACACTAAACATGAGTCTGAGCCAAGTGATTCATCTTGTATATCTGTTTTTATTTTTATTTTTATTTTTCAGCATTATAGTTAGTTTTATTTTTCTAGTTTAAAACCTTTTTTCTAAATTTTTTATTTGATTAGATGTTGAGGATAAACCGGTACTAAAAGCTCTTGTGTCCTTGGATGACCTCGGTATCTTGCCAACACTATACTACGCTCACGATGGGTGCACTTGCCCATATGTGTGTTTGGTGTTAGTAAAATATCGTGTTTTATAAATTTAAAACTTGGCTAAAAAGTGTTAAAAAGGGCTTAAAATATACATTAAAAACTAACGACACTTCACACGCATCACATACGCAATTACCTTTTTACGTTACATTAGCACACATCCTAATCCTAGTTTGGAAGCATCACAGAAGACTTCAAAATCTTTCGTTCCGTCTGGTAGGGCTAGAATTGGGGCATTTGTTAATCGTTGCTTCAAAATCCTAAAGGCCTCTTCTTGCTTGGGTCCCCATTCAAACTTAATAGTTTTACAGGTTAGCTTAGTTAATGGAACAACTATTTTAGAGAAATCTCGTATGAAGCGCCTATAATATTCAGCTAATCCTAGGAAACTTCTAACTTCCGTAGCTGATTGCGGGACTTTCCAACTCATGATTGCTTCTATCTTTGAGGGATCTACGTGAATACCTTCGTGATTCACCATGTGTCCTAAAAATTGCACCTCTTGTAGCCAAAATTCACATTTCGAAAATTTGGCGTAAAGCTTTTCCTTTCTTAATAAATTAAAAGTGCATGCAGGTGCTTACAATGCTCTTCCTGGCTTTTGGAATAAATAAGTATATCGTCGATGAAGACAATTACGAATTTATCCAAATACGGTTTACAGATCATATTCATCATGTCCATAAATGCTGCAGGAGCATTCGTTAGTCCAAATGGCATGACTGTAAACTCGTAGTGACCATACCTAGTCCTGAAAGCAGTTTTAGGTATGTCTTCTTCTTGCACCTTCAGCTGATGGTATCCGCAGCACAAATCTATCTTAGAGAAATATCTAGCTCCCTGAAGTTAATCAAAAAGATCATCAATCCTAGGTAATGGGTATCGATTCTTAATGGTAACCTTATTCAATTCCCTATAATCGATACACATCGGCATTGAACGGTCCTTATTTTTCACAATCGCTGTAACAGGGATCGTGTCCAGCTCCCCAGTAACAGGGATCCGGGAAACAATCACTGTATCTCCGACCACGGGTCGTGTTCACCTGAGCACGGGGCCATGGTGAACCTTCTGACCAACGTTCTTTTCTGTTTTTATTGCAGGACTTGGAACCCAGGCGCCACATCTGAACTTTCTACGTAGTGTATGAGCTCCAGTTCTAGTAGAGACATAAAAGAACCTCTAGAAGAACCCGAACGCTTTCTCAGAAAAAGACTTAAAGCTAAAAACCAAGAGAAAGTTTCGGGGGACCCACCTCCAATGGCGGACCAACGTACCCTCATGGATTACCTACGACCCACTGTAGATAATCTCGGTGCCGCTTTCAATGCACCGAATGTCGAAGCCAATAACTTTGAACTTTGGCCACATTTGATACAAATGTTTCAAAACTCCGCAACCTTCCATGGGCTTGCGGACGAGGATCCCCATCTACATATTACTAATTTCTTAGAAATATGTGATACCTTTAGGATCAATGGAGCATCAAACGACGCCATCCGCCTTCGGATGTTTCCATTTTCACTAAAAGACCGAGCTAAGGCTTGGCTTAATACCCTCCCAGTTGGCTCGGTAAACACCTGGGATGAACTAGCCCAAAAGTTTCTATATAACTATTTCCCTCCTGCTAAAACGGCTAAATTAATGACTGAAATTAATACATATTCACAAGAGGATGGGGAATCCTTATATGAAACTTGGGAAAGGTTCAAGGAGCTACTAAGAAAGTGTCCTCATCACGGTCTTGCGGTATGGCAACAAGTATCCACTTTCTACAATGGGTTGTTGCCTCACACAAGACAAACACTTGATTCTAGCTCTGGGGGACTTCTAGGTAATCGTCGCCCAAATGAAATATATAATCAAATTGAGGAAATTGCTCAAATAAATTTTCAGTTGCACACTCCCCAAGGCTATAAATCTATTGCCCCGGGCGCCCATAAGGTTGATGAAAGCACTTCTTTACAAGCCCAAATCGAGGCTCTTTCTTCAAAAATCAAAAAGTTAGAAATGGCAAAAACGGCCTCGGTTATGGCTTGTGAAGGGTGTGGTGGGCCACATGAAAATTAGAGTTGTTTGAAAGAAGTTGATGATCAAACAGAAACAGTAAACTACATTGATAATAGACCTAGGCCGTCGGATCCTCGAATGGGTACCTACAACCAAGGATGGCGTAACCACCCTAACATTGGTTGGAGAGATCCCGACAATAGTAGTAACCAACAAAACCAACGAACTAACTTTCAACAAACACAAAATTTTTCTCAACAACAAGGTGGACGAGAAAGGCTTGAAGATACTGTATCTCGCCTCATCTCCGACACCAAAAAGAAAAACTCGGATCGATTTCAACAATTGGAATCGAATTTTAGAAATCAACAAGCTAGCATTCAAAACATCGAAAAACAATTAAATCAAATAGCTCAAAATTTCTCCGAGAGACCACAAGGCGCGTTACCAAGTAATACCGAGACCAACCCAAAGGCGCAAGTACATCTCATAACATTGAGAAACCGTACCGTGGGTCCCGAAGAGGCTCCACTTCCACCAACTGAAAGAAGCCAATTTAGCCAAACCACAACTCCACCCGCGCCCCAACAAGAGAAGGCTTCTTCACCAGTTCAAGAGCCTACTAAGACTCCTCCGGTTCCATACCCCAGTCGGTTAATTCGTCAAAAGACCGATGAGCAATTCGCAAAGTTCGAAAATTTACTAAAACAATTGCATGTTAATATTCCATTTATCGAAGTCCTAACCCAAATGCCTAAATATTCAAAATTTATGAGGGACTTCCTCACTCATAAAAGGAAAATTGAATCATTGTAATTAGTTAACTTAGGCGAAGAATGCTCCGCCTTACTACTCAACAAACTCCCACAAAAAAAGATTGATCCTGGAAGCTTCACGATTCCTTGCTCGATTGGGGAATCCCCCATTTGCAATGCACTAGCCGATCTTGGGGCTAGCATCAACCTCATGCCCGCATCAATGTTCAAACAACTCAGTCTAGAAAAACGAGCCCTACAAAGATGAGCATACAACTTGCCGACAGATCCGTCAAATATCCCCAAGGTGTCGCCGAAAATCTATTGGTCAAAGTCGACAATTTCGTCTTCCCGGCCGACTTTGTCATACTAGACATGGAAGAAGACACCGAAGTCCCTCTCATCCTAGGGAGGCCATTTCTAGCCACTGCCCAAGCAGTGGTAGACATGAATGACGGAACACTAACATTGAAGTTTGGGGACGAGGAAGTGAAGTTTGGAGTCGGAAAAAGAGTAGAAGACGAAGACCCGGTCAACTACATGAAGGTCATAGACTCAAGCTTGGATGACGCTCTCCGATGGTGTAGCATGGGATGCAAAACATCCCACTTGGGTAACATATGACCAGGCTTTGGGTCTAGCCAAGGGCCCTTATGAACGTGGCGCACCACAGAGGCATTCCGCGGAACTATCCTTAGTTTAGTTTAGATTAATTTTTATGTTTTCTAGTTTAGTTTTAATTTTCAGGAATAAAACACACTTGGGATGGCAAAGGATAACAAGGGAAACTTGGACCAGCACCCCATGCACGAAAACAGGGCCATCCGACAAAATTTTCTTCATTACAGTAAGTTCAGCACGGGCCGTGTCCGCCCAACACGGCCCCGTGCTGCACAGTCTGCAGAAAATGCCCAGTTCAGGTAAACCGGACACGGGTCGTATTCACCCAACACGCCCCCGTGTCCAGGCTTCTGTTTCTTTTTACAACTTTTTGTTACTGGCGACTGAACACGGGGCCGTGCCCGGACACCACAGGGCCGTGTCCAGACACCCAGTAACATAAAATTTTGCTTTTTCACACCTTTTTACACATTCAATCAACCTAAAAACTTATTTTTGGGACACATTGAGGACAATGTGTAATTTAAGTGTGGGGGGGATGCTAAAACCTTGAATCTTGCAAGTCCTAATTACAAGCCTTACACAAAACTCTATTGGAACCGCTAATCATCCCAAATTTTTTTCATTTTTTTACTTGTATAGGTTTAACTTGGGAATTTCAAGTTCTAAATAGCTTATATTTTTACAAATTTACAACCGATAGTGTCGTGATAAAAAGAACCAACATAAGAAAATTATGAAACGGCATGACAAGTTTAGTTAAAATTTATTATATATACTTGATCACATAAAAAACCATTCTCACAAAAGTGAGTTTTGAGCCTTTATTGAGCATACAAATACATATCTTTAAACTAAATGCTCATTTTTCGTTTCTTGTGTGAATAGCCGCTTGGTTCTTACGACTCTAGAACTTGCCACGACGATACATTCCCGGTCCTTACCAACTTAAACCCGAGTAAGTAAATGATGGAGGCATTAGGACTAACCCTTTTTATTTCTACACCATTAGTTTTTTTTTTTTACCACCTACCCAAAATCCCCCTAGTTAACCCCTTTGAGCCTAAACTTTTTCATTTCTTAACCCAAAAACAAACACCCTTTTTACCCACCAAAACCTTTTTATTTTTAACCCTTTGTTTTAGTAACAAGCTTGGTTTTTCTTATGACTTTTTCAAAAAAAAAAAATGTTGATGATGAAGCAAAAGAAATAAACAAGCAAGTTCATCAAAAATAACTTTGTTTGAATAATAGCTTCATCAAAATAAAAATTGCAAAAATAAAAAAGTCTTAGGAAAACCGATGCTTTTTACGCTTTTCGCCCTTTTCTACTAACCACTAACCCAACCACCTACCTTTAACCCAAGCCTAACCCTTCACCCAAAAGTCCTCTTGATATTTACAAAGGTTTATAGTTAAAAAAGAGGAGGATTGATTGCTTGGCAAGCCTATGGTAGGAATAAGTTCCATGCCGCTCTCGAGTGATTCACTAAAATACATATTCGGCCGAGTGTTGAGTGATCCCCCGTGAGGTATGTGAACTTGTACATAAATAGAATTTTAAAGAGGCATGTTATGCCCTAATAAGTAATTTATCTTATGAAAAGTTTTAAATAAATCATGACGAATAGGATTGTAAATAAATAAAAAAATAAAACTTGATAAAGAATCTTGGAAATCCCGACACTCTATGACAAGCCCAAAAACATTCTCTTCTACCTATTCCATTTGGGAGTGTAAAGCCACATTATAAAGAGTTTTGCTTGAGGACAAGCAAAAATTCAAGTGTGGGGGTATTTGATGTGCACAAAATGAAACATATAAATTACATCAATTGTGGCACAAAACTAACCCTTTTTAGTACTAATGTTGGAAAAAGCGTGCTTTTGTCTTCCTTTTGTATTTTCAGGATTAAATGGCTCAAATTAACAAAAGAAGCAAAAAAGCAGCTAAATCTAACATAAATACAAGAAAAGAAACAAACGTGGCATGCCCGACCACCCCGACAGCATCTTCCCAAGAAAAACAAGATAACAGAAGGCTGAACACGCCCCGTGCTCAGTGAACACGAGGGCGTGCCCAAGTGCCAGCATAAAAGACAAAGCTATAGAAGCTTCTATCGCCCACCACGGGGCCGTGCTCAGCGGACACGGGGCCGTGGTCAACTATAAGATTCGCATAATCCAGGCAAATCTTGATAGTACAGATATGCTTCTGCACACGGGGGCGTGCCCAGCGAACACGGGGGCGTGGTCAACTAATGCCGACAAACTGCAATTAATGAAGACAGAGAAGAGGATGGACACGGGGCCGTGCCCGAGCTACTGTTCAGGCTATAAATAGGGGTGCTTGGCACATTTTCAAACCATCCCTTGGCACACCACCTCTCTCACACTTCACCCACCACCCACCACCACCATAGCACCATCATCCACCACCATCATCCATTGTCCATCATAGAGTGTGTGAGTCGTCTCGGGATCCAAGATTTATCGTAAGAGTTCTTGACAATCAAAGGCCATGTTTGCCTAAGTCTCTTACATCACTTGGTGAAGACAAGTGTCTAGTGTAATACTTTTTATTTTTAATCTTTTCGCACTTTTTACTTGGTTATGTATTAATGACTTTAATAACTAGTTTCTTATGTTGAAGGTGATTCTTCCTTATCGTTTGTCCGTGGTGTCTTGGCATTATTTTACTGTCTATATAAAATAATAGATTTTCACCATTCATATCTCCACGATCTATATGGAGGTATGTTGGCTACCTGGTCGGGGGTTAAGGGAACGGTTTGGTAAGAGTCTTGCCTTGTTCAGTGTATAGATCCTGCAAGGACCTGGGTCAAATTTAGTAGGACCTCCTTCAATACCCACCGTTATTGGATGGCGGGGGTCCAAACTCTTTGATCCCCTCATATGTAAGCTACTATTAATACTTTAACCCGGCTACTTAGGACTGTATCCCTGCTGACTCAGACTACTTAGCCGGGGGTAAGGTCACCTTAAAAAGAGGGGCCTACCATAATATGCATTAATAACTTAATTAATTATCTTTCAATAATCTGACCCTTTAGGATTGTATCCTTGCTGACTCAAACTACTGGGTTGAGGGTAACGTCACCTTCAAAAGAGGGGCCTACTACAATAACTAAGATAATCTCTTAAAAAGTGCAAAAGTGCGGAAATAATCAGAGGTTACACTAAACATGAGTCGGAGCCAAGTGATTCATCTTGTCTATCTGTTTTTATTTTTATTTTTATTTTTCAGCATTTTAGTTAGTTTTATTTTTCTAGTTTAAAACATTTTTCTAAATTTTTGATTTGATTAGTCGTTGAGGATAAACCGGTACTAAAAGCTCTTGTGTCCTTGGACGACCTCGGTATCTTGCCAACACTATACTACGCTCACGATGGGTGCACTTGCCCATATGTGTGTTTGGTGTTAGTAAAATATCGTGTTTTATAAATTTAAAACTTGGCTAAAAAGTGTTAAAAAGGGCTTAAAATATACATTAAAAACTAACGATACTTCAGACGCATCACATACGCAATTACCTTTTTACGTTGCATTAGCACACATCCTAATCCTAGTTTGGAAGCATCGCAGAAGACTTCAAAATCTTTCGTTCCGTCTGGTAGGGCTAGAATTGGGGCATTTGTTAATCGTTGCTTCAAAATCCTAAAGGCCTCTTCTTGCTTGGGTCCCCATTCAAACTTAACAGTTTTACCGGTTAGCTTAGTTAATGGAATAACTATTTTAGAGAAATGTCGTATGAAGCGCCTATAATATCCGGCTAATCCTAGGAAATTCTAACTTCCGTAGCTGATTGCGGGACTTTCTAACTCATGATTGCTTCTATCTTTGAGGGATCTACGTGAATACCTTCGTGATTCACCATGTGTCCTAAAAATTGCACCTCTTGTAGCCAAAATTCACATTTCGAAAATTTGGCGTAAAGCTTTTCCATTCTTAATTAATTAAAAGTGGATGCAGGTGCTTACAATGCTCTTCCTGGCTTTTGGAATAAATAAGTATATCGTCGATGAAGACAATTACGAATTTATCCAAATACGGTTTACAGATCATATTCATCATGTCCGTAAATGTTGTAGGAGCATTCGTTAGTCCAAATGGTATGACTGTAAATTCGTAGTGACCATACCTAGTCCTGAAAGCAGTTTTAGGTATGTCTTCTTCTTGCACCTTCAGCTGATGGTATCCGGAGCGCAAATCTATCTTAGAGAAATATCTAGCTCCCTGAAGTTAATAAAAAAGATCATCAATCCTAGGTAATGGGTATCGATTCTTAATGGTAACCTTATTCAATTCCCTATAATCGATACACATTCGCATTGAACCGTCCTTCTTTTTCACCAACAACACTGGTGCTCCCCAAGGGGATGAACTAGGTTGTATAAATCATTTGCTTAACAATTCATCTAACTGCTTCTTCAGTTCTAACATTTCTGTGGGTGCTAATCGATATGGTGCCTTAGCTATTGGTGTAGTTCTCGGGATTAGATGAATTCTAAACTTTACTTCCCTATTGGGCGGTAATCCTGGTAGCTCTTCTGGGAATACATCCGGGTATTCTGACACTACTGGGATTTCCTTAAGTTCCTTACCTTTAGTGTTAATGATTTCCGAAATCATATACACTATTCCTTGTTTTCGTTCATAACTAGCAACTTTCATTACTGAAATGAACTTCATTGGTTTACGCGGCTTATCTCCTGAGATCACAATTACTTCTCCTGCTGGGGTATGAATTTTTATGGAATTCTTATCACAGAGGATTCAAGCATGGTTGGTTACTAACCAATCCATTCCTAACACAACATCGAATCCAGCTAAATTCTTAGGTAGCAGGTTTGCAGAAAATTTATGGCCTGAGAGTTCTATCTTTCCTTCTTGAAGAACCTTATGTATTTTAACAGAATTTCCATCTGCCGTTTCTACCGTATAGATCTGCCTAAGTTGGGTTAGAGGTTGCTTAAGAACTTGGGAGAATGAAGTATTTATAAAACTTTGGTTTGCACCAGAGTCAAATAATACTTTTGCGTAAATATCGTGTACAAGAAACGTACCAGCTATCACATCAGGAATCAGATCTGCTTTTTGTGTAGTCAGCTGGAAGGCCCTTGCATTCTTCTTATTGGTTCCTTCAGCAGGTTTGGCCTTGTTATCAGCTGGTTTGACCAATTTTGGGCATTCTGGTCTAAAATGTCCAGCTTCTCCGCAATTGAAGCAAATGGTTGATTTCTTCCTGCACTCTTCCTCTCGGTGCCTCTGTGTCTTGCAGAAATTACACTTCTCTTCACATTTACCAAAATGTTTCTTTCGATAGTTTCTGCAGAATGGAGGTGTGGAAGATTGCCCAGTTTCCTTTTTCTTGAAATTACTATTACTATTATCCCCAAGAAATCCTTGGGTAATCTTTTGGGCTAATTCCTTTTTCCTGTTTTCTTCTCTCGTGCGTACCAGTCCGTCGGTTAAGGTGTTGGCCAATTCCACCCCATCTTCAATTGTGCGGGGTCTCGCAGCTTTAACTATATCACGAATCTCGCTAATTAACCCTCAAATATAGCGAGAAATAAGCATCGGTTCTGGAGAGGCCAGAGTTGGTACAATTCTAGCATACTCGAAAAATTTCGAAGTATACCCCCGACAGTCAACATCCACCATCCGGTGGTTCAGGAACTTATTCGTCATTTGTTCCTTTTCATAGTCGGGACAAAATTTTCTTTCTACCAATCCCTTAAATTCCTCCCAACTCATGGCATAAGCCACGCCACTTCCCTTAGCCTGTAGCGCTGTATTCCACCATTCTAATGCCTCTTCCTTGAAAAGGTGGGATGCATACATAACCTTGTCTTCCTCTGCACACTTACTGATTTTAATTACTGCTTCGGTCTTTCCTAACCAACGCAGTGCGGTGGTCACCCCTTCATTGCCTGCAAATTCGACTGGCTTACAGGCAAGGAATTCTTTATAAGTGCAACCAGTTGTTGCAACTTTCATTTTCTTAAGTATTGGGGCTTGAACCACATTATTGTCGTTATTGTCGCCACCGTTTACACTGTTACTTAAATTATTGTCGCGAGTACATTTGCTATTGTTGGCTTGGGAAGGTTCAACAGGATTTTTAACAGCAGCGACGATTGCAGGGATAGCGTTGGCTATTCCCTTAGCAACGATATTTTCTATATCTTGGCTGTTGAGAAAATGGTCTTCATTATTTTGTTCAGATTGGTTAACTTCGGTTGCCGGTTGATTTACTGCGTTTTCCATCTGAATCATTAACAATACATACAAATTATTGTCACACCATGGATAGCAACTAAACACGATAAGGCAATCACAACATAATCGAGTCAACACACAAATATAGCCAAAATCGTTGACCTAGCAACCTTTAGATTTATATAATATTATGCATCAATACATGCTGTCAATTTTACAAAAGTTTTATTTTAGTTATTATATTATTATTATTAATATATATATATATATATATATATATATATATATATTCACATATTATTATTATACAAAAACTTTTTCAACTTCAGTTAACTGGCTTTTCAAAAACGACGCTCCCTCTCTTCGTACTTCCAGGTGATGTTTTCCCCCACTTCTCGAATCCGGTTTCCCGCATACACCAGTCCCTCGCCATAGCGGCATAATTTGGCAACGTTCTCTACGCTCATAGGTGGGAATGGTGCAGGTTCAGGATCAAACTGTGGAAAGTAAACATTGGGGTTATTCATGAAATTCTGAAAATGCCAGTCTCTCGTCCAACACTCTTCTAACTGCCCTGTAAAAGGTTAGGGGTTGACAATAGCGTCTGGGATAGCAGGTTCCAAATTAATTGGAATATGTGATTGAGCTGGGAAATTGAAAAGGTTTTCGTCGGCAGGTCCGATGAGGTCACAATTTGCAAGTTTTCGATCAACGTCCTCCCAAGGTGGCATCTCCATTTCTTGGGACTGACCAGAGCTTTCCCCTATCTCCTTTCCCTTTCCTTTGTCTTTTGGATCCTCCGTCTTTTTCACCTTTTGGGCAGCTGGCTTCTTCCTTTGTCCGCGTTTCCAGTCCAGGATTCTCCTCCTTTTTTTAGGATTGGGTTTCTCCTGGGGTTGGGCCTGGAACACTAATGGCTCCTCAGTATCCGCTTGATAGCCGGATTGGGTTCCTGTTATATCCATATCGGTGGTATGGATTGTAAAGTTTCGGAGTGCCTCCGACAGTTCATTCATGTTGTTAGCACACATGAAGAAACACACAAATTTTAAGTTAAAATTTTGATTATTTGTAAATTAAATTTTCATAGAATCACAAAATGGCAATCTGGAAAATTAAGTATTTCTAAATACTTAATTGGCTTAAATCAGTGAATCTGATACCACCTTTTTCTGTCACGGCCCCCGACCCAGTTTCCCGGTTCGGATGCCACGGGACAGAAAACCCGTGGTATTTGTATTTAATTTGGCAGGGGAATTTTTAACAGGATCGTTTAAACTGAAAACACCCATTTATTTCATTTCAAATTTCGGGACAAACCCCGTAATTTACAATAAAGGAATTTCACTGGGAAATTCCCTGTTTACAAAAACATGTTTATTTATTTACTGAGCCACTTTATCCAAGTTGGTAGTGCTACACGGCACTTCTCATGATTCACAGTAAATCACCTGAAACATGTTTAAAAAGATTTTATTAGCGGGGAAATACTGGCGAGTCATTCATTTGATACAAAACGACACATTGTTATAAATTACAGTATTAAGGGCGATTACAATGTTTATATCAACCAATTACCCAACGGTATTTGTCACTCGACTCGTTTTTGTAACTATGGTCATATCACCCATTGGCTAACCCGTTGTCCAATGGTGACGGTTATCAAGTAATGTATACAAAACCCCACATACCGGCTGTAATTGAAGACTACAAAGACATAATCCCTGTAATTATAACTTTGGAAATAAATAGGGTTTTGGAAACAATTTGGTAAAAAGAGAATTACTCACATTGCAAGTTTACTGGACAGATTTTGCCTACGGATCTAGGCCTTGTAACCTAATTAAACAGTGCAAACGAAACTAGATTAGTAACTTAATACAACATTTACGATAAGCTCATGAAATCAAAACCCTCACGACGAATGACAAAGTATAGCCCGAGTTCGAGCAGCACTTAAACATCCATCGGATCGGTTTCAATCGATCGGACATTGTATCGTTGCAGTGATCGAGTTATTACCCTGTTATCGTAGCGGCGTTTCCCTACTAAAGTTGAATTTTCGAGTAGAAAGGAGGGTGTGTGTATGTGAATTTTCGAGCAGGCGGAAATGGCCATGCAACGTACAATTTATAGCTGAAAATTGAGTCTCTCGCGGCCCGCGTAAACTCGAAGGGAATCCTACGCAGCCCGCGAGGGCCACCCTAGTTACGGCTAGGGCTGCCGTGTCACGGTGTAGGTCTGCTACGTGTCTGACACGTGGCCCTGATCGTTATCCGGAGACTGGCAAGGTTGTCACGCCCCGCGTAGACTTCCCTTGAGTCTTACGCTGCTCGCGATAGACTAATAAAATTTGATTTTCTTGATTTTTCATAAGGATTAGGGTTTGAGGGGTCCGGGTTCTCACTTACGAAGTGTTTTGGGACATTTTTGCAGGTCCTTACATAACCGGTTCAAGTCTATGACTTGAATAGGACCCGTTAACATTCTAATTGGTTATTATACCGTTCATTCCAGACTAGGGCGTCCAGTAGATTGCAAGCGTGCTAAGTTATTTTTTATATAGGTTGTGCTTATTATTATATCTTGGATTATAAGATATTTAAGTCAGGTAAATACTCTTAACCTATTTTCCCTATACGAGCTTGGGATACGGTAAATTATTACCGATTAGTCGGGTATTGGATTAATGTCGGATTGTGGCTAAAAATCCGCATAACCCGTTTTAATCTGTTTTACTTGATAACTTAAACATTGGGGGTTAATGCGACCGTGTCCTGGATATCCTCGGCTCATTTAATTGCAAATGGCCACGACTTAAGCACGGGGTGTAGGCATACATCTGACAGATGCTAATGCTATTATAAAATATTTTCTTACCCATATTGGGGATGCCTTTTATGGGTTAAAGTAACGTTTCGGTTAATCATGTTATCAGTGTTTAGTACCGGGTCCCATATGTATTGACAAACATGTGAAACTGTATACAAGATATTTATATTATTGTCCCAAGTTATTTATGAAAATACATGTGCCTTGTGCACTTAAAACAATTTTGAACTATTTTCAAATTGTGTCGGTTATTTGTATTTACCAGTGTAAACTGACGTATCTTCAAAAGAGTAAGTGCAGGTTGCAAGGATACTTAAATAGGCTGGAAGTTGCCCGGTAAAATGTTTAAGTGAAATTTGCAACTCCATGCATTGAAGCCTAGTAGTCTGCTTACGTAGTCATTTTATTTATTTTGATCCGCTTGTGGATCTAAATACACTTTCCGTTTGTATATTATTTTTGAACATTCGGACATTATAATTTGTAATAGTCTTTTAATTCCGAAGACTTCCGCTGTGCTATTTGTGTATCTGTACCAATCTAGTCACGTACCCCAAGTCTGGGCCCACCGGGAAATACAGGGTGTGACAACACCGCTATGAATTATCATTTACCTCTGTTAAGTTTCAGTTATTTTTATGTTAAGTCACACACATTGAAAACTGGCATGGAATAGAAATTGATAAAATGATTAGACACATCTAGCAAACGATTAGAAATGACTCCAGTTAATAATCTGTATCATATATCCAATTTCGTATTGTAACAGCCCAGCGTCACAACACCATGATATTGTCCGCTTTGGCCAGAACGAACCACCATCGCCTCACGGATTTAAAACGTTTCATGATGGTGAGGATATTAAGCCCCATATAAGGAAGCATTCGTTTCCCTTCACAACCAATGTAGGATGTTAGAATCCACCCCCTTTACGGGGCCCAACGTCCTCGCTGGCACACTAATCCGGTCCATGGCTCTGATACCATCTGTAACAGCCCAGTCTAACCGCACCATGATATTGTCTGCTTTGGTCGGGATGAACCACCATCGCCTCACGGATTTAAAACGCGTCATGATGGTGAAGGTATCCAGCCCCATATAAGGAAGCCTTTGTTCCCATTCACAACCAATGTGGGATGTTAGACGTATATTAAGTTTTCATATATACTTTGGCTTGTAAACGAACTAATGTTTAGTAAACAGTTTGTGAACTGTTTAGCGGAGAGTTTGTTTATGTTCGATTAATAAATGCACAAACATGAACAGAGCTTGCCTTCGTTCGTTCGTTTATGTTCGTGAACATTCGGTGATGTGTTCATTTATGTTCGCTCGTTTATGTCCATTTATGTTCGTTCATTTAAAAGCTTTTACGTGTTATATTTTTATTTTATTGTCTTTAGTTTTTAAAAATTTGAAACCCTAGTTATACTATATGACTCCCCCCGACATCTCTTATTTGACTCTTTCAATTTCAATTTGTGTTAAAGCTTGACAAACTTATTAATTATTTTGTGTTAATAATGTTTTTGATAATTATATCAACTATGTTCGGATAATTATGTTAAGTCCTTATTTATTTTCTGGTGGATTCTTCATAATCTTTGTGATGAAAATGCAAATTTTATTTTAAAATAAATATATGTTCGTTTGTGTTTGTATTAGTTTGTGTTCATAAACGTTGTTTGTGTTCATCGATGTTCATGGAAATTTGTTTGAGTTCATTTACATTTAGTAAATGTTCGTGAACAATTCACAAGCATGTTTCTTTTTCTTAATAAACGAACATAAATAAAAAAAATCTTGTTTGATAAAAGTTCGTAAACACTTTATAAATAGGCTCATTCCTTAATGTATGATTCCTTTACAAAATCTATACACTTTTTTAATTTAGGGAGTTAATATTTATACATATTTCCTCTCTATCTCTTTATTATATATATAAATATATTAGTAAATTACAAGTTTTGTCCTTTATGTTTACATCAAATTTCAGGCGCTGTCCTTTAGCGCAAAAGTTGACAGGCGGTGTCCTTTACCTTTCAAAATCTTGCACCTTTTTTCCTTTAGGCCAAACCCAGTTAGATTTTTTGTTTAAATCTAGTCATGTGCAAAGCACATGAGTGTTCTATTGTAATTTCACCTTCCAAGAACTATTTTGTAAGATAAATTATATCAAGGGGCTATTTTGTAAAAATAAAACAAAATAATTTAAAATATTTTTTTATAACCATATATATATAAATATATTTATGAAATTAACAATTAGCAACCACTTATCACCACCATCCTCCACCTCCACCACCACCACCACCACCACCCTTCACCGCCACCACTACCACTACCACCCTTCATCATCTACAACCACCATTAGGGATGGCAATGGGTCGGGTTCGGGTCGGGTATTGGTAATCACATACCCGTACCCAGTTATAAAACCGCGTCCCATACCCGACCCAATACCCGTCGGGTATTTTTTGAGTAATTACCCGTCGGGTATTTTTCAAGTAATTGTTGGTGCATATGTCTGTCGACTTCGTCTTATATCGAGTAGTGTAACTGTGTAGAAAGATCAGGGCACGTTGTACGAGAAAATGTGAAATATATAGGTAGATATGATTTCGCACGAAATGAGAAGGGTTCATTTGGCACGAAATAGCAATGGCTATTTCGTACGAAATGACAAGCTGATTTCGTATGGATTGTTTTGTGCGAAATAGGCTGACCTATATACATGTGTCTTGTGATTTCATTTGTAACGATCTGATTCCGGTGCCGAAGTATCTCCAGCCGGTAAAACGTTTTGTTATCAATATACGAGATAGTTTAAAGTGATTCTTGTGCATATCAGCTGAAACAACATCGATACGATTGAATTCCGCCTTTTGTATTGACGAGAACTCTTCTGATAGACTCGTTTTGATCGACTCTCGATCCTACAAGTGGTATCAGAGCTCAGGAGGAAGAGTTCTTACCATTTCAGCTGAAAATTCTGTTTTTCTACACCTTCTTTTCAAAATTAAACAATTTTTCATGGTTAAAATGGCTTGATTTTCTCACATTATAAGCATAACACTGTTTTATCAAAGCCTTGAAAGTTTCAGACCTAAAATCGGACTAAAACCTGATCAATTTGACAAAAATATGGCCGACATGATGACATCAGCAGCATTTCGCACGAAATGAGCTTTTCATTTCGCACGGAATAACCTCTGTCATATTCATTTCGCACGAATTGGAAGGTTTAGTTCCCATTTCGCACGAAATCAGTTCATTTCGCACCAAGTTGGTATTTCGTTTAATCATTTCGCACGGAATCACTCATTTAGTTTGAAAGTTATCTATTTCATACGAATTCACTCATTTCGCACCAAAAAGGCATTTCGTACCAAGGACCATTTCGTGTGAATTGTGTCATTTCGTTTGAAAAGCTGAGTTTGTGACATTTTTGAAACCGAATCACGGTAGAAGAATTTTACAACGCGTTTGCTACTCCGATGACTATTGCTCAGAACACGATGTTAGAAAATGAAACGGGCACCATGCAAAAACCGCCAAAGCTCATGAATATTGAGGAGTATAAAGGATGGGAGGAGCGATTCGAAAATTGGGTTCAAGCTAACTACTTGGATGCTTGGGAATGTGTTGAAACAAAATATGTTAGACCGGTGAATGATGATGAAGAAGTTATTACTATTAAAAATCTAAGTGCTGAGGAGAAAAAGAAATACAAAGATGAAAAGATGATGACTAGTCTATTGCATCAAGCTGTTAAAGAAGATATCTTGGTTTTACTTCAACACAATGGAAGTGCATATTCAATTTGGAAAGCATTAAAATCAAAATTTGTTGGAAGTAAAGAGATGATCAAGAACAAAAAATCACTTTTGAAAAAAGAATTCGATCTATTTCGTGGTTTAAGAACTGAAAGCACCAAGTAGATTATAGAAAGATATTGAAATCTAATAGTTAACATGAAGAGGTTGAGCATCACAAAAGATAATGAAGAATTGATTGAAAAATTGGCTGATGCGGTGCCACATGAAGTTTGGGGCACTTACCTTATGATGTTGAGAAATAAGAAAGATTTTGGCAGTCTAACATTGGGAAAGTTTATTGAAAAACTTGAAGCTCAAGAGATGGAACAACGAAAGGTCTCAAGAATGAAAGATTTTGATGGTGAACAAGATATTGGTTTATATTACAAAGGAGGTATCAGTGATAAAACCAACATGTCACCAAAGATCGAAACTGCATTCAACGCTAAAAGTTCTTCTGGAGGGTCATCTCAAGGATCAAACAGCAAAACAAGATTTTCTTCTTATCCATCATTCGATCCAAAGTTTTCTGCAACAAAGAGTGGCAAAGTTCTACAATGCAACATTGCGCTAAATCTTGAGAATGATCAAAATTATTCTGAGGAAGTAGCAAAAAATCATATGTCTTTGTTGGTGACGGTGTTAGAATCTTATGGGAGTTTAGTTGCAGGAAGAATCGGAAATCCAATGTTGACAAACGAGGATTACGATCAGAATGATGCTGAGGAGATGGATTTAATGGATATAAAGTGGTGTTTGGCGAGTGTGTTAAGAAGAGCTGAGAAATTCAAGCAGATTACAGGAAGAGATGACTTCCGTGATGCAAATGTTTCTACTTTAGGTTTTGATAAATCTAAAGTTACTTGTTTTCGTTGCAGGGAAAAAAGGCATTTCAAGCGAGAATGCACAGACCGCGAAGCAAGTGGAGCTCAAAATCCTTTCAACAACAATGATTATTATCGAAAAGCAATTTATCATCAAGTTGCTCAACAGCCACATCAACAACAATCGTCACAAAATGCACATGCTAGGAAGGAAATTGAAGAATCAAAGAAAGCTTATTGTGTCAATGAAAAATCATCAAAAGGATTCAGCTGGGATAAATACATTTCAGCTGATAGTAAAGCATGTTTGATAGATCAAGATGATGAAAGGCTACCAAAAGGTTTTAGTTGGGATGACTTTGATCCTAACAAAACTTCAGATCATAAAGCTTTTGTTGCTCGAGTTGCTGAAGATAGTGATAATGATGATTATTATGCAAAAAGAATGGAAGAGCACTTAAGAATGCTAGAGGAGAGTGACAGTGATGATGGAAAAGTTCGAGTGAAAAAGAAGAAAGTTAAAAAAACAAGTTAACAGTGATGATGAAGAAGTTCTTGTGATAAAGAAAAAAGGTAAAAGAAATTCCAGCTTTCACAGTTGAAGTAGAAGATGATGCACAAAAGATCCCTGTGAAATGTGAAACATGTGAAACAGTGAAGAAACAAAACAGTACTTTAATTCACAACATGAACAGGTTGAAAGAATCTTATGATGTTCTAAACAAAGCCATGAATCAATACAATCATTCAAGCAGTGAACAAGCAACAGGTATGAAAACACTTCAAGGAGCTTTCATGACAAAGCAGAAAGTTGTCAATAATTACATTGAGAAGTGTGTTGTGCTGGAACAGAAACTGGAAACTCAGAGGATTGAAACTGAAAGGGTAAACAGGTTGTTAAAAAGTTACTCATGTACTTCTTATGTTATTGACAGGATTTATTCAACCGTTGAAGGCATGAAGGTGTTTGAAGAAGAGGATACTGAAGAAAAGATTTCTGGTAAGAAACCTAGTGCCAGTTATACCAAGTGTCCACCTCCGCTTGAAAATGGATATTCTCCAAGAAATCCTAATCTGGAGAGAGTAAAAAAGGCAACCAATTTACAGTGGGAATCTGAGTCTTCAGAAAATTTGCCAGACAATATTGATGTCACTTTCACTTCATCTGATACTGATCATGAGTCAGAGTTAATAAAGAAAGTGGTCGACCAGGTGTTGGATAAAGATGAAACCGAGGAGTCAAAGTTGGAGTCAAATTCAGAGTCAAAGTCTGAAACCTCAAGTCCAACAGTCAAAAAGGGCAAACGGGTTTACAATAAAGAGTTTCTGTTATCAAAATCTAATTTGAATGATGAAACATTCAAAGTAGCATATACTTTGTATGATTCTGACAAATTGAATTCTGATGAAGAATTTCCAATAAGAGGTGTTAAAACTGAAATGATTAAAAAGGTTTTCAAACTAACAGAAATTAATATTTCTGAAATAAAAGATGTAAATTTTTCTAAAAAACCTAAAAGGTATACCTGAAGAGATCAACAAAGGTTAAACAAGAAAAAGGGTTACAGTTCTGGTTCAGGTTATCGAAAGAAACCAAACCATAACGATAATTTCAAAAGAAAAGGTCTTGGTTTTATTCCACCGAAAAATCATAAAAATGAAAAAACTTATAAACCAAAAATTGTTTTTGTTTCAGGAACATCATCTGAAGAAGAAAAAGAGCAATTGTTCAGAAAGCAGACAAACAAAGAGTTCCTTCCTAAAAAGCAAGAAGAAATGAAGAAGGAAGTTGCTCAGAAAAAGGAAAAGAGAACCTGTTTTCAATGCAAAACAATTGGTCATATTGCCAGAAATTGTCCAAAGGCAATCCAAACAAAATAGGGAGTTTCTCTTAAACTAAAAGAAAAGATGGTTGAGAATGAACCACCAACCAAACAATTTAAAGTTTTCAAAAATTCAAAGTTTGAAGTTGGTGAATGTTCAAAAAGTTTTTACAGAAGAAAAGTGAATCTTGACAACCACAAGTGGGTTGTTAAGAAATCTGATGATAGTTCTAGCAATGATTCTGATTCAACAAAATCGGAGGAGCTATCTTCTGGCAATGAATCTGTTTCCATAAAGTCAGAGGAGCCACAGGTTGAGAAAAAGGGTAAAAATTCGGTTCCGCCAATGGATGATGCAAATTTTCCACCATTGCGGGCTGAAAATTTTAGACAAAAAGTTGGAAAAGTTGAGATTTCAAATCAATTTTTTTCTGAGAAGAAAGAATTTGACGTTGAAAAAGCTTTTAACCCTACTGTTAAAAATATTTTTGGAAAAATGGTTAATGGGAAGGTCAAAGGGGTAAAGGAATTCTATGAGAAGAAAAGGAAGAGACTAGGTGAAGATAGGTCATCCCAGGTTGGTAACTGGGAGAGAACCTATTATGATTAAACTCTGGACTTGCCGGAGCTCCCATGTTGGTAATCGTGGAGCAGGAATCGGCATGTTTCTTGAAAATGTTTGTTTGATAAACCTACAAGTGGTTAATCAAGGTCATTAAGTTGAACTTGATTTACCTTTCATACAAAATGGCTGAAAGAACAATGTGATGAGTTTATCCCCGTTTTTACAAGTGAAATCAATAAAACTAATTTTCCGGAAAAACCATTTGATTAAAATAAACTTAAGTGTTTTGAAATCATAATGGGAAAATAGTTTGTTGTCAGGGGGGGTTCTGATTGTTTATGCCAAGTGGATGGCGATTTGAAGCAATTCACAACAGTTGTCACTTTATTTGTATAGTTTGTTTTCAAATTTTTCTTTAAAATGGTTTTGAATTTTAGGGGGAGTAAGAAATTTTCAGAAAATCCAAAAACATTAGAAAATTTGATAAAGGCAAAAACTTGACAAAATTCAAAATGAGTTTTGTTGTAAAAAAAGAGGAAATGATAGTACATCAGTGGACTATCACAGCATGCTAAAGTATGGGAAAGTTAAAAAGTGATAAACGGTCTCAGTGATGACGTGTCAGTAGATTTTTGCACATTTAGTAGATTGTGTCGAGATATAAACCTAAATTTCAAACTTACTTATCTCGTGGGGAACATCTCTCGGATATATGGGTAACCCCCGAAATCTTGTTTGAAAGACCCCTCTTTCTGAGATACTAGGTCTTTATGCTTAGTGATATCTGGGGTATTATCCCGGGACTTCTGATTTTGCGGAAGTAATGGCCTAGTCCCCGTATAATACTTTTCGCCTGCTTGAAATAAAAACACCACCCTCAGCATAAAAAATGATGAAACATTGCAAAATGCTAATCATATATGATGTTGAAGAAAAGATTCTCTAAAGGGAACACACCTAAAGTCGAAGCCATCATCTCTCTGATTTTGCGGAAGCAATAGCCTGAGCTCTCATGGCCCTCGCATTTAACCCTTTACAGATATCATCTAGGTATACTCACCTGTAAGACTGAATATTGGGATCTGGATACGGGAGTATATTCTGAGGCGGGACACGCGTATAAGTTTAAGTCTCTAAAACATTAATCTCGTATCTCGAAACAGTTGAAATTTGTGTGAAAATTTAAGTGGATCAGTATACTGACAATCTAAGTGAATCGTTTAGAACTTAAAATGTTTATAGCTTAATGGTGTTGGTGATTTGTCTCAAAACTGATATGATCCTCTTACACAAACTCACAAAAATATTGTCTGTAAATATTTCTTTACTACTTTTCATTAAAACCAAAATCCAAAAAGATTTTCAGTGTGTTTTAGCATAAATTTTGAAAATACAAAAAGATTTTCGACAACTGATGTTGGAGAGTTGATTTTCAAAATTCCGAGTGCTAAACATGATGAACAGGTTTGTGAGAGTTGATTTTGAAATAAAAAATTGTTATAAATATTTCTACCTCAAAATAAAAGTGTTTGTTTGAGATTGATTTTTTTTATAAGCAGAGATTAAATTTGTCAAATTTTAAATTTGTGAAATTTATTATTGGGTAGAGAATATGTAGGTTAGCTATGTTCCGATACCTGAGCTGAATGAGAGACAGGTCACGATCTTGGAACAAGAGCTATTTCAGACTGTGATCCCAGCTTATTAAAAGGGGGAGCTTGAGGATATCAAGATGGAGTCTAAAGATGTCACGGCCCTCGACCCGGTTTGACCCGTTTCAAGAGCCGCGGGACAGAAATACTGCGGTATTGATTTAATTGAGTTTAACAGCGGAAACAGGATCGCTTAAAGCTAAAATTTTTCCCCGATTATTTTATTTCACAATTCGGGATAAAACCCCGATAATTTACAATAGTATGTTTTTACTATAAAGCGTGATATTACAAAAGTATTTATTTATTTTATATTGAGCCACTATCAGTAAGCTTAGAAATACTCCCCAGCACTTTTCCTGGATTACAACAGATCACCTGAAACATGTTTGAAAAAGGTTTTGTCAGCGGGAAATACTGAGTGAATCATTCTATTTACTAAAATGACACATTTGTTATAATTTACAGTATTAAGAGCGATTACAATGTTTCTGATATCAATCCAACTACCCACAGTATTTGTCACTCGAATCTTTACGGTGACTGTGGTCATATCACCATTGGCTGCCCCAATGAATGACGAATATCACTAAATTTAGGTTCGCCCACCTAAAGTGATAAAACTGTAATACTGTGCACAATACCCCACATACCGGCTGTAATTTGGTGATTACAAAGACTTAATCCCCGTAATTATAACTTTGAAAATAAACATGATTTTGTAAATAGATTTGATAAAAAGAGAGAATGACTCACATTGCTGATTTAATATGATCAGAGTCTAATCTATGATTTAGCCTTGTTAACCTAATATAGATAATGCACACAAAACCGGGTTAGTAATCAATCCAGCAATTACGATAATTTACGAAATCAAATTATCACAATGAATGTTAAAATGCAATACTTTGTCCATCGAATTAACGATGATCCATTGAATTAACAATGAACGACAAGGTATAATACTTTACCCATCGAATTAACGATGATCCGTTGAATTAACAACGAACGATAAAGTATAATACTTTACCTATCGAATTAACGACAATCCGTCAAATTAATGACGAACGATAAAGTATAACCCTAATGTGGGCGGCATTTAAACATGCATTGGATATCTTGATCTTCGGATAAATGAATCGTAGCAGCGATTGTGCTAATACCCTGTTTTGTAGCAGAATTTCGATACCCGGGGGTTGAATTTTGGAATAACAGAACGTAAAGCAGTGTATTTGTGAGAATTGTTTCGTCGTAAAATGTTCAAAATTCGACTACCAGTGTCTGCTATTTATAGGTGAAAATTTGGAAGCCCTGCGCATCGTAGCAAAACATCCCCTACGATGCGTATGGGTCTTTTAAAGGCCTGCGCATCGTAGGCTATAATCTGCTACGGTGCGTATGGGTTGAAAATAGGCCCATAGACTAGCCACGACTGGGACTAGCCTTGCTGAGTTGCTACACTCGAATTTCAGTAATTTGACAACGTATTTTAGTGGATAATTATCCACTAGGGTTTACCCCCCTTGAGTTTTAGGGGCCCTAATCCTGATTCTGAAAATTATGAAAATTTCAGGGTTTGTTCAGAATCACTTGGGTCTCTCAATTAGGGTTTCCTTTTTGACTAATTAATACATTAAATAGTACTTTTGATGAGAGTTGTTACATTCTCCCCACCTTAAGAAAAATCTCGTCCTCGAGATTTACTGGAACAAGTGTGGATACTTCTTCTTCATTTCTGATTCCAGTTCCCAAGTGTATTCAGCTCCCCTCTTTGAATCCCACTTTACTTTGACTAAAACTAGTCGTTTGTGTTTGAGAAACTTGATCTTTCGATCCTCAATTTGAAGAGGTTTCTCAACAAATTTCAACTTTTCGTTTACCTCTATATCTCGAAGAGGTACTACCAGAGATTCATCTGATAAGCATTTCTTGAGATTGGATACATGAAATACATTATGTACTCCAGATAATTCTTCTGGTAATTGTAAACGATAAGCTACTGGTCCTATACGTTGGATCACTGGAAATGGTCCTACGTACCTTGGACTTAGCTTTCCTTTCTTTCCAAATCTGACTACTCCTTTCCAAGGAGAAACTTTCAATAGAACTCTGTCTCCAACTTGGAATTCTAACGGCTTGCTTCTATTGTCTGCATAACTTTTCTGACGATCTCGAGCAGTCTTCAATCTTTCCTTGATTTGAGTAATCTTATCAGTTGTTTCTTGCACTATTTCAGGTCCTGATAACTGACTTTCTCCTATTTCTGCCCAACAAATTGGGGTTCTGCACTTTCTTCCATACAGTGCCTCGAATGGAGCAGTATCAATGCTTGAATGATAACTATTGTTATAGGAGAATTCAATTAATGGTAAATGATCATCCCAACTTCCACCAAAGTCTATTACACATGCTCGGAGCATGTCTTCTAGGGTTTGGATCGTCCTTTCACTTTGTCCGTCTGTTTGTGGATGATATGCAGTACTCAGGTTTAGTCGAGTTCCCATAGCTTGCTGGAAACTTTTCCAAAAATGGGAAGTAAAACGACTATCTCTATCCGAAACAATGGATAGTGGAACTCCATGTAAGGATACAACTTCATCTACATACAATTTAGCCAGTCTTTCCATACTAAAGGTTTCTTTCATAGGTAGAAAGTGAGCAGATTTGGTTAATCGATCCACAATTACCCAAATCGCATCATTACCTTTTCTGGTTTTGGGTAACTTAGTAACAAAATCCATTGTTATAAGTTCCCATTTCCATACTGGCATCTCTAATTGTTGTAGTAACCCCGAAGGTTTCTGATGTTCTGCCTTAACTTGTGAACAAGTAAGACATTTAGAAACATAGCTGGCTATGTTTCTTTTCATTCCTATCCACCAAAAATTCTTCCTTAGATCTTGGTACATCTTATTGTTTCCTGGGTGCATAGTGTACCTAGATTTATGAGCTTCTTCTAAAATCTTAGGTCTTAAGTCTCCCTGCTTAGGTACCCAGATTCTATTTTTATGGAATCTCCAAATTCCATCTGCTCCTTGTTCTAATTCCTTGATTCGTCCTTTCATTCCTTCAGCATCATCCTTGATTGCTGTAGTTTGAACATTCTTCAATTGTTCCATTAAATCTATTTGTAGATTTAATCTAAGAGCACGAACCCTTCGTTGTTTCTCATAATACTTACGACTTAAGGCATCTGCAACTACATTCGCCTTTCCTTCGTGATACTGAATATCACAGTCGTAGTCACTTAAGATTTCCATCCATCTTCTTTGTCTCATGTTTAACTCTTTTTGCCCAAATATGTATTTTAAACTTTTGTGGTCAGTGTAGATAGTAAATTTACTTCCGTAAAGATAGTGTCTCCAAATCTTAAGGGCAAAAATTACGGCTCCTAATTCCAAATCATGAGTCGTATAATTCTCTTCGTGCTTTTTCAACTGCCTTGATGCATACGCAATTACCTTCTTGCATTGCATAAGCACACACCCATATCCTAATTTTGAAGCATCACAATATACTTCAAAATCTTCAGTTCCTTCTGGTAAGGCTAAGATTGGTGCATGGGTTAGTTTCTGCTTCAGGATTCTAAAAGCTTCTTCCTGTTTAGGTCCCCACTCAAACTTAGTGGCTTTACAGGTTAACTTAGTTAATGGTACGGCTATCTTGGAAAAATCCTTAATAAACCGTCTATAATACCCAGCTAAACCTATAAAACTTCTAATTTCCATTGCTGTTTGTGGAACCTTCCACTTGGTAATTGCCTCTATCTTAGCAGGATCTACATGAATACCTTCATGATTCACCATGTGTCCTAAAAATTGCACTTCCTTTAGCCAAAATTCGCACTTCGATAATTTGGCGTACAACTTTTCTTTTCTTAACAAAGTTAAGAGTGCATGAAGATGTTCACAATGCTCGGTCTGACTTTTGGAATAAATAAGTATATCGTCTATGAAAACAATTACAAATTTATCCAAATACGGTTTACAGATCCTATTCATCATGTCCATGAATGCTGCAGGTGCATTCGTTAACCCGAAGGGCATGACTGTAAACTCGTAATGACCATACCTAGTCCTGAAAGTAGTTTTAGGTATGTCTTCTTCTTGTACCTTCAATTGATGATATCCAGAGCGTAAATCTATCTTAGAAAAATATCTAGCCCCCTGAAGTTGATAAAAAAGATCATCAATCCTAGGTAATGGATATCGATTTTTAATTGTAACCTTATTCAATTCCCTATAATCGATACACATTCTCATTGAACCATCCTTTTTCTTCACAAACAACACTGGCGCTCCCCAAGGGGATGAGCTAGGTTGTATGAATCCTTTACTTAGTAATTCATCTAATTGCTTTTTCAATTCTAACATTTCTGTGGGTGCTAACCGATAAGGTGCCTTGGCTATCGGTGTAGTTCCTGGAATTAAATGAATCCTAAATTCTACTTCCCTATCTGGAGGTAATCCTGGTAACTCTTCTGGAAATATATCAGAGTATTCTGATACTACTGGTATTTCCTTAAGATCTTTTCCTTTAGTGCTAATGATTACTGAAATCATATACACTATTCCTTGTTTTCGTTCATAATTAGCAACTTTCATTACTGATATGAACTTCATGGGTTTCCGTGGTTTATCTCCTGTAATTCTAATCACTTCTCCGGACGGTGATTGAATTTCTATAGAATTCTGATCACAAAGGATTCTAGCATGGTTGGCTACTAACCAATCCATTCCTAATACAACATCAAATTCAGCTAAATTCATCGGCAATAGTCTTGCAGAGAATTTATGTCCTAAAAGTTCTATGTTTCCTTCTTGCAAAACTTTATCTATTCTAACTGAATTTCCGTCTGCTGTTTCAACGGTAAAAATCTGCCTAATATTGGTTAAAGGTAAACTAAGAGCTTGACAGAATGAAGTATTTATAAAACTTTGGTTTGCACCAGAGTCAAATAATACTTTTGCATACACGTTGTGAACTAAGAACGTACCCGCTATCACATCCGGAATAAGTTCTGCTTCTTGCGTGGTCAGCTGAAATGCCCTGGCATTCTTCTTAGTAGTTCCTTCGGTCGCCTTAGGTTTGTTATCTACTGGTTTGACCAATTTAGGACATTCTGTTTTGTAATGCCCAGCTTCACCACAATTAAAACAGATTACTGTTTTCTTTTTACAGTTTTCTTCACGATGTCCTATAGCTTTGCAAAAATTGCAAGTGATATCGCATCTTCCATAATGCTTCTTTTTGCATTTCCTGCAGAATGACGTACCTTGAGATTGCCCTGTTCCTTTTCTCTTGAAGCTGTTATTATTACCCACACGAAATCCTTGGGTAATTTTCTGAGCTAGTGCCTTCTTCCTATCTTCATCTCTTGTGCGCACCAATTCATCGGTCAGAGTGTTGGCTAATTCTACCGCATCGTCAATAGTGCGAGGTCTCGCAGCTTTAACAATATTGCGGATTTCGCTAATTAGCCCCCAAATATAGCGAGAAATAAGTACCGGTTCTGGCGAAGCCAATGTTGGTACTACTCTTGCATATTCGAAGAATGTCGAGGTATAACCGCGACAGTCCACACTCATCATCCGATGATTTAAAAACTTATTCGCCATCTGTTCCTTCTCATACTCAGGACAGAATTTTCTTTCCACCAAACCCTTAAATTCTTCCCAAGTCATAGCATAAGCTATTGCTCTTCCTTTTGATTGTAACACAGTATTCCACCACTCGAGTGCTCCTTCTTTGAACAGATTGGATGAATACATAACTTGATCATCTTTACCACATTTACTTATTGCAATGACTGCTTCGGTTTTCTCTAACCAACGCAGTGATGCAGTTGCTCCTTCATTGCCTGCAAATTCAGTGGGTTTACAAGCAATGAATTCTTTGAAAGTGCAACCAGGCGTTGCAGTTTTCATTTTCTTGGTTAATGGAGCTTGATGTGGTTCCTTATTATGATTATCATGCTTATTGCCTCCATTTACACTATTACTGAAGTTATCTTCAGTAATCTGTTTGCTCTGAACAATTTGTTGTGGTTCGGGTGGATTCTTTATAGCAGCGACGAATGCTGGAATAGCATTGGCTATCCCTTGAGCAACAATGTTTTCGATATCTTGCCGAGTCATATATTGATCTCTGGAATGTTGTTCAGAATGATTAACTTCATTAATAGGTTCATCATTACTGTTTGCCATCTGATAATGTATATATATAAATTTTATTAGTAACTGACAATTAATAATTATATACAAACAATCAGAAAATTGTATAATACAGATATAGTCAAAATAATCGATCTTTCGATTTCATTTATATATATCTATTATGCATCATTACTCACAGATATCATACAAAGTTTTATTGGGTATTTACAGACAAACTTTATTAGTACTATTTTACAACTACCATTTTATCATCGTTCTAACTTTCGTTACTTGCTGTTAAAAACGCATTTCCCTCTCGTCGTACTTCCAAGCAATCTGTCCACCTATCTCCCTCATTCTATTTCCCATATCAAACAACTCTTCGCCAAAATGGCGAAGTTCGGCCATGTTTTCAGTGCTCATGGGTGGATTAGGTAATGGTTCTGGATCGAATTGTGGAAGAAAAATGTAAGGATCATTGACAATATTTTGAAATTGCCAATCGTTTGTCCACCATTCGTCCATTCCTATGGGTTGGGAGTGGACTATTGGATCGGGAATTGCTGCTGGTTCCCAATTCATAGGGAATTGGTTTTCAATAGGATAAGTAAAAAGATTTGTCTGGACAGGCTGAATTGTCTCACAGTTTTCTAACAGAAAATCTATCTCATCCTGAAAAGTTCTTTCCTGGTTTGGATTTGAAATCTCCCCGATTTCTCTCTGAGCTGGTATAGACCCTTGCCCGACTTCCATTATCACTTCTTTAGTAATCTCCTTCATTTGTAATTCTACCTCCTTATCCTTCTTTTTGTTTCCAGTTTCCATTTCTTGCGGTTTGGAATTCTCTCCAGTTATGACTTCTTTTCCCTTTTTCAAAGGATTACTTATTTTGGGCAGTTTCTTAGCTGGCTTCTTCTTACGGATTTTCCTCCATCCTACATAAGTTCTTTTCTTCTGTTTAGGCTTGCTCAAAGGTGGAACCTTGAATTCTACTGGTTGTTCAATATCAGGATAGTAGCTAATATATTCTTTGGAAGCTTCGACCGTTACGGGATAAAGATTAAGATTCTGGAAATCTTCGGTTATCTCACTCATGCTGATGTAGCATATATGCAAAATGCATAAAATACTAAATTAAAATTTACAAATAACTTTGTAATTTATTTCACACAATGTACTAGTTGATTTACAAAGATAACTGACAACCCTACTTAGGTTTCAAATTTTATTTATCACACAAGGTTTCTAGATTTATGAGAATAGGGTGCTAATCTTTAAGGATTTATATTTTCTGCTACTGTAGCTAGCATATATAAATTTGCCCATTTCTCATCTAGTTTATCTTCCCAAGGTGATTTATCAATTAATTCCTGAGTTTCCCGTTTAATCCTCTTTTCTTGGATTTTCTCTTTACTTTTCTTAATAATCATTTCCCTCATTCGAGGAGAAAGTGATTCCTCGTATTGTGCCTTACGCACGAATATTCCTTCTTCAGGAATTTCAGACTGACTTGAGGATTTGGTTCGGGATGAACTTCCTTTTTCATTAGATGATTTCTCTAATTTAAGATAAATGCTTGACAGCTTTTTCTTACCCATACTGTAACTAACAAATAATCAAATAGTCAGTTAATAATACAAATAATCACATAACAGTAATCAGAAAATTAAGTATTTCTAAATACTTAATTAACTTAACCCAGTGGCTGTAATCAGGAAAAATGGAGCATTTCTGAATACTCAATCAGCTTAACCCAGTGGCTCTGATACCACCTTTTTCTGTCATGGCCCTCGACCCGGTTTGACCCGTTTCAAGAGCCGCGGGACAGAAATACTGCGGTATTGATTTAATTGAGTTTAACAGCGGAAACAGGATCGCTTAAAGCTAAAATTTTTCCCCGATTATTTTATTTCACAATTCGGGATAAAACCCCGATAATTTACAATAGTATGTTTTTACTATAAAGCGTGATATTACAAAAGTATTTATTTATTTTATATTGAGCCACTATCAGTAAGCTTAGAAATACTCCCCAGCACTTTTCCTGGATTACAACAGATCACCTGAAACATGTTTGAAAAAGGTTTTGTCAGCGGGAAATACTGAGTGAATCATTCTATTTACTAAAATGACACATTTGTTATAATTTACAGTATTAAGAGCGATTACAATGTTTCTGATATCAATCCAACTACCCACAGTATTTGTCACTCGAATCTTTACGGTGACTGTGGTCATATCACCATTGGCTGCCCCAATGAATGACGAATATCACTAAATTTAGGTTCGCCCACCTAAAGTGATAAAACTGTAATACTGTGCACAATACCCCACATACCGGCTGTAATTTGGTGATTACAAAGACTTAATCCCCGTAATTATAACTTTGAAAATAAACATGATTTTGTAAATAGATTTGATAAAAAGAGAGAATGACTCACATTGCTGATTTAATATGATCAGAGTCTAATCTATGATTTAGCCTTGTTAACCTAATATAGATAATGCACACAAAACCGGGTTAGTAATCAATCCAGCAATTACGATAATTTACGAAATCAAATTATCACAATGAATGTTAAAATGCAATACTTTGTCCATCGAATTAACGATGATCCATTGAATTAACAATGAACGACAAGGTATAATACTTTACCCATCGAATTAACGATGATCCGTTGAATTAACAACGAACGATAAAGTATAATACTTTACCTATCGAATTAACGACAATCCGTCAAATTAATGACGAACGATAAAGTATAACCCTAATGTGGGCGGCATTTAAACATGCATTGGATATCTTGATCTTCGGATAAATGAATCGTAGCAGCGATTGTGCTAATACCCTGTTTTGTAGCAGAATTTCGATACCCGGGGGTTGAATTTTGGAATAACAGAACGTAAAGCAGTGTATTTGTGAGAATTGTTTCGTCGTAAAATGTTCAAAATTCGACTACCAGTGTCTGCTATTTATAGGTGAAAATTTGGAAGCCCTGCGCATCGTAGCAAAACATCCCCTACGATGCGTATGGGTCTTTTAAAGGCCTGCGCATCGTAGGCTATAATCTGCTACGGTGCGTATGGGTTGAAAATAGGCCCATAGACTAGCCACGACTGGGACTAGCCTTGCTGAGTTGCTACACTCGAATTTCAGTAATTTGACAACGTATTTTAGTGGATAATTATCCACTAGGGTTTACCCCCCTTGAGTTTTAGGGGCCCTAATCCTGATTCTGAAAATTATGAAAATTTCAGGGTTTGTTCAGAATCACTTGGGTCTCTCAATTAGGGTTTCCTTTTTGACTAATTAATACATTAAATAGTACTTTTGATGAGAGTTGTTACAAAAGATGCAAGAGTCAAGTTCAATCTTAAAGTTCATGCAAGCTACTAATGTTGAAGAACTTAAGGAATCAAGAGATTTGATCAAGAGAAGATAAAGTCAAGATGAGATTCTGGAAGAGAAAGAGATTGAGGATGCTAATAATGTCAGATACTTTGGAGAGCACGTGAAGACTGATAAAGACTGAAGACGTTGAAGACGTGTACTGAATACTCGTCGACATCCAAGGGGGAGTCTGTTGGTGCATATGTCTGTCGACTTCGTCTTATATCGAGTAGTGTAACTGTGTAGAAAGATCAGGGCACGTTGTACGAGAAAATGTGAAATATATATGTAGATATGATTTAGCACGAAATGAGAAGGGTTCATTTCGCACGAAATAGCAATGGCTATTTCGTACGAAATGACAAGCTGATTTCGTATGGATTGTTTCGTGCGAAATAGGCTGACCTATATATATGTGTCTTGTGATTTCATTTGTAACGATCTGATTCCAGTGCCGAAGTGCTGCCAAAGTATCTCCAGCCTGTAAAACATTTTGTTATCAATATACGAGATAGTTTAAAGTGATTCTTGTGCATATCAGCTGAAACAACATCGATACGATTGAATTCTGCCTTTCGTATTGACGAGAACTCTTCTAATAGACTCGTATTGATCGACTCTCGATCCTACAGTAAT
Organism: Helianthus tuberosus; assembly: GCA_030545235.1. Lineage (NCBI taxonomy): Eukaryota > Viridiplantae > Streptophyta > Magnoliopsida > Asterales > Asteraceae > Helianthus > Helianthus tuberosus. The sequence continues at coordinate 63,837 of JARYGA010027327.1, forward strand.
TACCCGTCGGGTATCGGGTTTACCCATTAGTTTATTAAAAGATATACGTTGAGATTTCTTAATACATTTTTTTACAATTGTAATTATTATATTATTTTATTTATATAACAACTATTATAAATTAAAAATTACATTACATACATATAAGTTTTATCATAAATTAATAAAAACTTTATAATACTTATACACTCACATGCATATACTTCACAACATACAAAATATAAATACTATTATCAAATGCATATACGAAAAGAAAATTTATTTTTTCACATTATGAACATACTAAAATAAATCACTAATAGACAAGGGTTAATGGAAAATAAAAGTATAAATTAAAAAAATCGGGTATATGATCGGGTATATAGTTCGGGTAAACGGGTATGTGGTTTCAGGTAATCGGGTCGGGTATCACCTAATCCCATACCCGACCCATACCCACGAAAATTTTAAAAACTAATCTCATACCCGGCCCAATACCCATCGGGTATCGGGTATACCCGTCCCATTTGTGTCGGGTTTCGGGTATACCCGTCGGGCTTGGGTATTTTTGCCATCCCTAACCACCATCTCCAAATCAACTCACCAACCAAAAACCCCCAAAACTAATAATCCACAAAACCCCAAAAATTAAAATGAATCATCACTATAATTACAATCGGTAATTCCAACATTTTAAAATGAATCATCATCAGGACAAATTATTCAAGCCCAACATCGAGGGTGCAATCAGCAGATACTTAGTTCAAAGATGTGGGAACGACGATGAGCGAAACACCATTGCTTTTAACGCTTCAAATCTTAATATCAGTTGCAGTTGCAGGATGTTTGAGTTCGAGGGTATTCTCTGTCGGCATGCGTTAAAATTTTTCCAAATAATGAATATAAGAGAAATCCCGTCCCGTTACATCTTGCACAGGTGGACGAAAAACGCTAAATACGGAATCCTTTGGGATGTTGATTCTGGAGGCGGGTCCCAGGATTTCAAGGCCTTGATGGTGTGGAGTTTAAGAGAAGAAGCTCATAGCTATATTGATGCAGGTGCAGCTTCTATGGAAAGGTATTTAGCATGGCCAACCTGTCGCCACCGTGAACTACCACAAAGAGTGATGGCCAACCTGTTGTTAGAGAGAGAGAAGAGAGAGGGACTTTCAGATCGAGAGAGTGAGAGTGTGTGAGTTTATATATATATTTTTTATTTTTAAGTTTAATACAGAATAGCCCCTTGATATAATTTATCTTACAAAATAGTCCTTGAGAGGTGAAATTACAATAGTAACCTCATGTGCCTTGCACATGACTAAATTTAACCAAAAAATCTAACTGGGTTTGGCCTAAAGGACAAAACGTGCAAGATTTTGAAAGGTGAAGTACACCGCCTGTCAACTTTTGCACTAAAGGACATCGCCTAAAATTTGATGTAAACATAAAGGACAAAACTTGTAATTTACTCTAAATATATATAATGATAGATAAAGTGAAAAAGGATACTTGAATAAGATATAGAGATATGGAAATAGTGATAGGATTAGTTTAACAATTGATCTCCTGTATCGCCAGATTGAGACTTAAAATCTACCCCTACAAAAAAAAATTATAACATTAGGTACTAGAATACTGTGGATCCTTACTGCATCCGCCCTGAGAGATGGAGAGAGGGCGAAGGAAAGAGAGGGAGCCGAGAAGATGGTCGCCGGAAGTTCTTAGAGATCTGAGACAAAGGAAGGAGGAAGAAATATATCGCATCAACAAATCCTACTACCAGCCTGGTGAGAAATGGCAAACGGTGATGTGTAGGAACCAGAAGAGAAAGGAGATGAAATGGGTGAAGATAGAGGAGAGTCTTCGCAATGCCGTGACTTTTTTGTTTCTAATCTTCCGGATGATTGTAATAGTACAAGACTTTGGCAGGCGTTTTTTCCTTTGGGGAATTTGGGCGATGCATTTGTTCCGAAGAAGAGAGATAGCGCGGGCAATAGATTTGGCTTCATTCATTTGAAAGAAGTGAACGATGTCGGGATCTGGTTGGAAAAACTGAAAACGGTGTCCATAGATGGTGCGATTATTGGGATTAACGTCGCAAGATTCAGTAAATTTGGCCCAGTTAATCAAACGTTTGTGTCGGGGCGTAAGGAGGTGGGTTTTAAGGTAGTCCAGGGTAATAAGAACGGACACCAAATTCCTAAGATTGTGATTGACCAAGGGTTAAACAAGACGCATGCTTGGAATGGAGAAAAAATTATCAAGAGCTTTGCCAATGGTGACAAGCGGGATTCAGAGGAGGAGAAAATTATTTTGGTAAGTACGAATGTTACGGAGGTTGACGAAGCGTGGAATGGAAAGTCATTAATCGCTGAAGTAAAATCTTTGGAATTGTTCAATAACTTGGAAACTTTCCTTTCACAAGAAGATGCTCTTGGAGCCAAAACTAGCTTTATGGGAGGTTTAAAAATTTTAATTTGCTTTAATGATTCCAATACGACATTGGATTTTTTGGTGAAGCAAAAATATTTTTTGGAGGTTTGGGCCAGTAGTAGTATCGTGTTTTGGAAAGGTCAACATGTGGAGTTTAGTCGGCTAGTATGGTTAATTATTCGTGGTGTTCCGTTGGAGTTATGGGATAAAGGAGTGGTTAATTCAATTGGGGAAAGGTTCGGTAGAATTGTTCAACTTTCAAACGCTTCGTGCAAGGATGGGTGTTTAGCATTTAATAAATTAGCAATTATTGTGAATCATGGTAAAAAGATTAATGAAGAAGTTACGGTTGCGTGGAGAGATCGTCGCTTTAAGGTGTGGGTTTGCGAAGAAGAAGGGGAATGGTCGCCTAATTTTATATGTTGGGGTGATGATTCAACTGCGACGGATACCAATTCTGAGAAGGTGGCTAATGTTTCTATGGAGGATAGTTTGTTGCATGAAGGTTGTAAGAAAGAAGATATACAGATGCATGGCCACGTGGAGGATGGGTGTCATAATAAGAATAAGAATAATAAGAATGAGGATTTAAAAAATCAAAAGTCTCCACTGGTGGACCCTAGGGATAAGGATGGTGGGTTTTTCTTCTTCAAGGCTCACGTGCATCTGGTGACCTCAGACCAACCCATGTGAGTATTGTTTCTAATAAAAAATGTGAGTCAGCTGGCTCGGTCTCGGGAATAGATAAAATATGTTAGCTTGAATGGGACGAGAAATAAACAGCAGAAATCAAAGTCGGTGATGCCTGATCTTAATATCCGGGCGGATGATCCTTTCGACATTGACCGTATTATTTGGGGAGGATATCTTACTAAATCTGCTAAGAAAAGAAAGCGCGTGAATCCTATCTATGATATGTTTCTTCCAAAGGCTGTAAATTCGAAAAAGGGAAGGGTGGAAGTCATAGGTGAGGGCGTTGTGATAGTGGATGGTGGTTCGTGTGGGGGTAATCAACCGGTGAAGTCTGCTTTACCGACGTTGAGAAAGGGCAGGGGTCAAGACATACTGGCGTCCGATCCGGAGGTTTTTCTGGAAGTTTCGGGTACAGTGGAAGTGGGAGCCAAGCTTGGTGTTGATTTAAGCGATTTTGTGAAGGATGTGGAAGCTGTTGTGCAAGGGGAAAAGGAGAATTTTAGTGATAAATGAATTTTTTGTCCGTAAATTTAAGGGGGGGGGGGGGTAAGGACATGGGGAAAGCTCGATGGGTTCGTAGACTTTTTGTGGAGTATCGTATTTATTTTGTGGCTATTCAAGAATCTCAATTGGCAGAAGTTTCAGATGAGACAGTTGGGAGATTTTGGGGAAATCAGAGGGTCGAATTTTGTTGTGTCAACGCTATAGGGAAATCAGGGGGTTTGATTTCTGTGTGGAACCCTGATATCTTTTGTAATACCTCAGTGATTGTTAGAAGGAGGCACTTTTCGATTGTGACTGGCTTTCTTAAAGGTATAGTTTGTCCTTTGAATGTTTTTAATATACATGCTCCTAACGATTCAGGTAAAAGGAAAGATTTATGGATTGAGTTGTTGGATTGGAGGAATAAGGTTGAGGGGTGGTGTATCCTTTTAGGAGACTTTAATGAGGTGCATGGTGCAGATGAGAGATGCAATTCAAATTTTGATGACCTGGCTGCCTTCCGATTTAATTGTTTTATTCAAGGAGCAGGTTTATTGGAGTATAATCAAGTAGGGAAGAGGTTTACACGCATTTCGGATGATGGTAGTAAATTAAGTAAACTTGATCGTATCCTTGTGTGTGATTGCTTTATGGAAAATTGGCCTCAAGTAACTTTCAAGGCCATGTCTAAGGAATTGTCGGATCATAGTCCGTTGATTCTTTTGTGTAATGATGTTGATTTTGGTCCGATTCCTTTTAAGTTCTTTAATTCGTGGTTATCGAAAGAGGGTTTTCTGGAAAATGTTAAGGGGGTGTTTGAGGAAGGTGACAAGGCTCTAATTGACATCTTTAAACGCTTAAAAGTGGCGTTGAAAGGGTGGCGATCTAAATGGAAATATGAAGAGGTGGAGAAGCGGTTGAAGATTATTAAGGAGCTGGACGACCTGGAGTGTTTAGCTGAAAAGAAAAGACTTGATGTAGAAGGGAAAAAAAGAAGATTAAATATGAGTTGGCATTAAGAAGGCTGGAGAATCAAGAATGTAAGGATCTCAAGCAAAAGGCTAGATTAAATTGGGTGAAGAATGGAGATGAAAATACGAAGTTTTTCCATAAATTCATTAACGTCCAAAAGCCGGCTAAGAGGATGAATGAAATTAATATTAATGGGACTATTTATAGTGATCCAGTGTGCATGAAGAAAGAAATTATGAAGGCCTTCAAAGAGAAATTTAGCGAACCTATGAAGAAAAGGCCGACTTTAATGGTCAACGATTTTCGTCATATCTCGTTGAATCAATCAAGGGCTCTGACCGCCCGATTCTCGGTGGAGGAGATTAAGAAGGTTATTTGGGAGTGTGGGGGAGACAAGGCGCTAGGACCGGATGGCTTTACATTTGTATTCGTGAAGCGGTTTTGGGAGTTGCTAAAACCGAGATTCATGGAATTGATGTTTCAGTTTTATGAGTCGGGTAGGATTAATTTTGGATGTAACTCTTCATTCTTTACTCTTATTCCGAAAGTTAATGATCCTATTTCTTTGGCGGACTTTAGACCTATTTCTCTTATTGGAATAGTGTATAAGGTCATTGCAAAAGCGCTTGCTAATAGATTAAAAGGGGTGATGTCTACGATTTCTTCAACATCACAATCGGCTTTTGTGGAAAATAGAAATATTTTTGATGGTCCCTTAATGGTGAGTGAAGTGATTTCTTGGGCTAAACGACAAGGTTTGAAAGTGATGCTTTTCAAAGTCGATTTTGAGAAGGCATATGACTCGGTAAATTGGAATTTTTTGTTGAACAATTTGAAGCTTATAGGGTTTCCTAAACGGTGGAGGAGGTGGATTAGAGCGTGCTTATTGTCTAGTATGGGATCCGTTCTAGTTAACGGTTCTCCGACTAAAGAATTTCATCTTCAAAGGGGTCTTAGGCAAGGTGATCCTTTGTCTCCTTTTCTTTTCATATTAGGTTTAGAGATTTTGGAGGGGTTCATGAAGAGAGCGACTTCTAATGGGCTTTTAGATGGGGTGGCGCTCCCGAATGGTGGCCCGACATTGACCAATTTTTGTTACGTGGACGATGTAATGTTCTTGGGGGTGTGGAATGAAAAGAATATCCTAAATCTGAAGAGAATCCTTAGAGTACTTTATCTTGTTTCGGGCCTAAAGGTGAATTTAAAAAAAGAGTAGGTTAATGGGAGTGGGGGTGGATGGCGATACCGTGGAGAGTATGGCAAACAAGTTTATGTGTTTAGCCGGGGCTCTTCCTTTTAAATTTCTTGGTCTTCCGATTGGTGAAGATATGAAACGGGTTAGAGCTTGGAGACCGATTGTTGATAAATTTACTAAAAAACTTTCAAGTTGGAAGGCGAAGTTGTTGTCTATGGGTGGGAGATTAACCCTTGCGAAGTCGGTTCTTGGTAGTATGCCATCCTACTATTTGTCTTTATTTAAAGCCCCGAAGAAGATTATCAAAACGTTAGAAGGAATCCGAAGGGATTTTTTTTGGGGGAAAACGGGGTCGAGGAATAAGATTCGATGGGTCGCTTGGGATAAAGTTGTGGCGCCTAAACGTTTGGGTGGGCTTGGTTTGGGTGAGATTCGAAGTCTTAATTGGGCATTACTTATGAAATGGCATTGGAGGGTAAGACACCAAAAGTCACCCATTTGGGTTGAGGTTATCAAGGCCATTCATGGGGCGATTCAGTTGATGGTGGGGTTCCCTTAAAAAAGGGTATCACGGGCATTTGGAAGGATATAGTGATGGTAAGAAATGATATTGTCAAGGCTGGAGTAAATAAACCTGAGGAGTTGGGTATTCACGATGATCAGGGGAGCGAAAATCAATTTTCGGTGGCTGCGTTTAGAGATGCTGTGGCAGAGAATATTGGAGTGAAGGTGGTGGTGGGTCGATTCGAGTGGCTGGCTTGGGCGCCGTAAAAAGTTTGTTTCTTTGTTTGGAGAATTTTAAATGGTGGTATAGTGGTTAAAAATAATCTGGAGCGAAGGGGTAGTTTTTTGCAGGATAATAATTGTGTTTTGTGTGGATTTCAAAATGAGTCAGTGGAACATTTGACAATCTCTTGTGTTACATCGGCTGCAGTTTGGTGGAGCATACGGGTGTGGCTTAAATTACCAACAAATGGTCACTTTGCTTCAGTTATGGAGTAGTTATGGAGTTGCTGGAGTGTATTTTTAGTCTAAAAGGGTCGCCAAAATGGAAAAAGTCATAATGGTTATCTCCTTTGCCACTTTATGGATTATATGGAAATCGAGAAACGAATGTATTTTTGAGGGGAAGAAATGTCGGGTCGAGATGATGGTGGATAGAATTAAAGAGGAGTCTTTCCAGTGGATTAAAAATAGATCTCCGTATGGTTTGAGGGGAAGAAATGTTGGGTCGAGATGATGGTGGATACAATTAAAGAGGAGTCTTTCCAGTGGATTAAAAATAGATCTCCGTATGGAAATCTTGATTGAGAGAGGTGGAGTGATTTTAACGTGCGAGACATGATCATGTAATGTTTTTTTGTTGCTTGGGATTTCCAGCGTCCTGCTGGCCCCTATGTTCTATTTTATATATTTAAATAAAATAGTTGCGGTTAAAAAAAATAACATTAGGTACTATAAAATCTACCCCTACAAAAACATAATATATATATCATAACATTAGCTATTAATTTATTGAGATAAACATTACAACTCCCAACTTCGCGTTTTGTTTTGTTTTTATGTGCACATGTATGATGTATCTCCAATCAATGTTTATTTTTTGTAATTATTATTAAAAAAACAATTTGAGTTATGCTAATAATCTTATCCCACCTTAATAAACTATGAACATATAAGACAAAGAAAATATCAAAATATGAATTACTATCTTAAGTCTTAACGGTATCCTATTATCCATTCACTATTATTCAGAAAAAAAGCATATAATATCCCAAAATTAAATATTTGATAGTTTAGTAATCTACTTCGGTCTTACTGAAGTAAAGTGACAAACAATATTCATTATTATTCAATATCTATATTTTTAACGGCTAACTCACTTTCTAAATCTTACTTCAATATTTTGTTAGACCCTGGAGATCATTGAAACAATCATTCAAAGGATAAAACAAAGAAACGAACGATAGGGATTAACCTAAAACGAAATTCAATTGATTGATCACGAATTCACACATTTACATTTGACATTGACATCGTATATATACATACTTAGATCGACGCATCGTTTCACTTTCTAACTTTGAGAATTAAAACATTTAATCTTCATACTAATTACAAATATACATAAGGCACTAAATCATATACTATTTACTTATTCATATTCTGACTCATAAACTTTGTATCAAACTTGGTCAATAGTTAATAATCACCCCCTTAATTGTTGATCCATGTTTGATTCTTCAACTTGGATTGCTTCTTCCTTTGATTCCTTCATCACTTGGTTTTAATCTCGAACTATTTAGTTGCAATCTCGACTTTGAATCCTACGGATTCTATTTGATCAAGATTGAAGTAGGTTAGTGTCGTCATCATCAAAATTGAAACTCTTCCTTCCTTGAATTCCCATGACTTTTCGATTGCTATTTGAACAAGATTCTAGACAGGTAAGCACTGCCAAGATTATTTAAACCAATTTGTTAGTGATGAAAATACACAATTAGAAGAAACTTTCTTCTTCCATGATCCTTCTTCTGAACAAAACACTCGATCCCTCTGCACCTGTTCCTTCCACAATACTCTAACTAGACCCTTCAAGTTTACTTGAAACGTGTGTGATTGCGGTCTAAACTGAACTTGCACTTGAATTCGAATATACCATCTTTCTTTCTTTCTTTATTATTATTGTTATTGTTATTGTTATTATTATTGTTATTATAATGGTTATTATAATTGTTATTGTTATTGTTATTATTATTCCTTTTCTGGTTTGGACCAACACCTATCTTCAATCCAGCAATTTATTATTATTATTGTTATTATTATTCCCTTTCTGGTTTATACCAACACCTATCTTCAATCCAGCAAGTTGTCTCTTGTGGTTGATCTTTGCGAAGCAAGGACTTTTTCAAATTTTTTTTGCACTATTACGCAAGTTCAGTGTAAAAAAATTGCTTGCAGAATGCAAGGACATTTTCTTACGGGTCGCAATGTGTTTTTCAGGTGTTTTTTTTTCTCATTACTAAAAACTAAACCTTCAAAAACCTAAAAAAAAAAATCTAACCCCCCCTCCCCCCAAAGCTAAATGCTAAAAAATAAATCTCCAAAAACCTAAAAAAATCTAAAAAACAAACAATTTTTTATATATATATTTTTATAAAAATCGCTACTTTTAGTATCAATTTTTTTTAAATTTTTTATTAACGAAAAGTAGCGATTTTTATAAAAAATTTGTGTGATTTTTTAGATATTTTTTGTTGTGTTTACACCTGTTCTCGCGGTTCTCGCACTAAAGGGTGGTTTCTAACGAATCATTCATATATATATGTATATATGTACGCGCTCATCTCAGCCGTCAGATCTTCATCCCACTTTGAAATCGCATGTTGGTTTTTTGTAACAATTTCGCATGTTGGTTTTTTAACATACGAATTCATCAAAATTAACACATGCAAAATTGTTACAAAAAATCAACATGCGAATTCATCAAAATTACCACATGCGAAATAATTACAAAAAACCAACATGGGATTTCATCAAAATTATCACATGTGATTTCATTCATGTTATTTTCTAACACGCGATTTCACATCACGTACGTAGTGTACGTTAAGGGATATTGTACAGTACACTTTATATATACATGTGTGTGCGCGCGCGTGTGTCTCTCTCTAGAGGACCATTTATTTGGTGTTCGCCCCTCACCGCAACGTAGGGGTGCTTAATACTAGTTATTTGATAAAACGTATCAATTTTTTTTGTTTTTCTTTTTACTTTTAATTTATTTTTTATTTAATTTTATCTTTTTTTTTGCCTGGTCTATTTGCACACGGCCTTTGTCTTTTTGCACACTCAAAGCGCCCCGCTTTGGCCATAGCGGGGCGCTTTGGCCATAGCGGGGCGCTTTGGCCAAGGTCAACAGACAAGGACTGACTTTGTCAGAATATTGACCGAAAATATAGTTGTTTAACCACGACATCGTTTTTTGTAAACAACAAACAACAAAACACTCGAATACCCACGTATGTTTGTAAACAACGTGAAGAAGAAGACCGAGCTATGAAGAAGAACCTCAATCAGTAGTTTGCTTTTAAAAGTGAAAATTTGGGTCGAAGCGCCGCGCTATGGCCAAAGCGCGGCGCTTAGGGTTAACGACAAAACATGTCAATCAGCTTTATGTCTGTCAAACAGTAGGGAATGTCTCAAACGTCAATCGAAGCACTTTTGTCGATCATAGCGCCGCGCTATGGCCAAAGCGCGGCGCTTTGAGGTGTGAAAATAATTTTGGTCGTGTGTTAATAGCATGACCCTTTTTTTTTTTTTTTTGCTATAGAAGTAGTTAATTAAGCTGTACGTTCACCATAAACTGCCGAAACAAAGTTTGTTGACAAGTTCATATTTGTGTCCATGTCATTTGAGGGTTGATGGTCAAAACAAGACCTTAATAAACCCAAGAAACCGAGTGCTTAGATGTTTGCATATTCAAACTTCAAAGATTTGAAAAGTTTGACTGAATTTTGTTTCTCTATATATAGACAACCACGTAAACTTCTTCCGATAACAAAACTAACCTGCTCGATCTTTCATAAATTAAAACCAACCCCATTGCACTCACACACTTTTGAGCTTTCTTAGGCACTATCAAGAAGATTTTAAGTTTAAATTGGCATAAGTCATGTCAATTGTTAATCAGGCTTCCAGTTTTTTGTGTTCTTCTTCATCTATTTCCTCTTCGTCTTCATCTTCTCATAGAGATTTAACAAGAGCTTCTATCCATTTCCCAAAGATTAAAACAAATAATCTAAGCACACTCATTCCAAAGATCCAATCAAACATCGGTTTGGTTGAAGAAATGGAGTTTTCAAGGATTACACCCAAGAAACAAAACCAAAACAACCCTAAAATGTCTCATGATCCTGAAGTAATGGAGAAGCTTTACGTGATATTAGAGGCTGTTTCGGACCGTGTAGAGATGCATAAGAACATTGGAGAGCAAAGGAATAACTGGAACAGCCTGCTGTTAACATCTATCAACACCATTACTCTTACAGCAACAACTATGGCTGCCATTGCATCTTCCATAACTAGTGTACCTGGTGCACCCTTGGAAGCTCTTAAACTTTCATCAAGTTTCTTATATTTAGCAGCCACTGGGATGTTGATTATCATGAACAAGATCCAACCATCCCAACTGGCTGAAGAACAAAGAAACGCAGCAAGGTTGCTCAAGCAACTCGAAAGCGAAATCAAGACGAAGATTGCGATAAGCAATCCTTCTCTTAGTGATGTAAATGAAGCTATGGAGAAAGTTTTGGCTATAGATAGAGCATACCCTCTTCCTCTACTTGGTGTCATGCTAGAAAAGTTTCCAGCCAAAGTGGAACCAGCGGTTTGGTGGCCTGAAAAACGCAGGACATCTTCCAAACGGTGCCACGATAAAAACGGTTGGAGTGTGGAACTTGAGGAAGAGATGAGAGAGATCATTAGGGTTTTGGAGATTAAAGACAAAGATGATTATATAAGGTTAGGTGAAAAGGCCTTGAAACTAAACAAAGGTTTAGCCGTAGCTGGCCCTCTACTAACCGGCTTAGGAGCCATTGGTTCGGCCTTTCTTTCATCTTCTCCTCATAATTCTTGGGCCATGGTGCTCGGGGTCATGGGTGGTGCAATGGCAAGCGTTGTAAATACCATACAACATGGTGGGCAAGTTGGGATGGTGTTTGAGATGTATCGAAGCAATGCTGGATTCTTTAAGATGATGGAAGAATCAATAGAATCAAACTTGAAGGAAAGAGATTTTGATAGTAGAGAGAATGGTGAAGTTTTTGAGATGAAGGTGGCATTGCAGCTTGGAAGAAGTTTATCTGAGCTTAGAGATGTAGCAACTTCATCTTCAAGATTAGGCAGTGACATTGAAGAGTTTGGTAGCAAGCTTTTCTAATTAAGTATTATAGTCCAGAATGTAATTTGATCTTTTGATTATTTTTCTCATGATGTATATAATTAACTAATCATGAAGATGTAAATTGTTTGAAAACCATGCCAATATTTGTCATTTTGTTTTTTGTTGGTATGATGGTATCATATCATCATTGTTAATAATTGTTTATGGCCGGTATAACTACTACTTAAACAAAATAATAATACTTAATTACTGATCAATTTAATAAAATAGAACATGGCATGTTGTCTGACTTGTTATTCACATGGTGAATATATTAATAATAATACAGAATCTGCTACGAGATAACTCGTTGAACTGCTCAAAAACATAATGGACAAAGACATCGATTGGCGAATTTGTTTATCTTATCCTACGTAGTAACAAGTTATTTTATTAGAAGGGATATTACATATATGTTAATAAACTGAGTATATGTTCTCTTGGAATAAAATCTGTATAAAGGCAAGCAACTTTTTTAGTTAGTTCTTAAACATGGTTTTAAATATTAATGAAATCACATAAGTTTTATGTTGCATTTATAAGAGTATATATAGTGATCATGGGTGGACCCACCCCCATGCCAAGGTGGGCCGGCGCAGCCCCGAGAAAAAACAAATTTATGTTAATTTCCGACGAAAATCCCGTCCGCACCCTTTGTAATTTTTCGTCCGCACCCCTTGGAATTTTTCGTCCACACACCATAGGTAAAAAATATTATGGATTTATATTATAAATTTTTTTAGTAAAGTCTGATTTTTTATAAAAAAAACTACCTATATTAATACATTATATATACACTTATACTACTCAAACCCAAACCAAACCTTAACCCATTATGTAACCTTATACATTAGCCCACTAACATTTGTAGCCCATTACCCAACATAACTTAAATAAAACAATAAACTGAAGCCCAAAACCCCTTCAATTTCCCTCCTCCTGCCCTGTGCGTTCTGCCTCCTGCCCTGCCCAGCGACATTCATCAGCAAGTCCAGCAGCACTGATCAGTCGATCACGGCCGGATTCTGACCGGAAACTAACCGGAATCCGCACCAAAACCAACCGGCGATCTTCAAAGGGTAAGTTTTATTGTTTATTTTGATGATTTTACTCGATATTAAGGTAGAAAAGGGGTAATAAAATTCTTAAATAGGTTTGAAAAAATCGTGTGTTTAGTCGTAGCTTTAGATGATTTTTATGATAATTATGTTATTTAGATGATTTTTAGGGGTGATTAAACAATTCTAGGGCTTGATTGCTTGAATAGTTGAAAGTTAAAATTAAACAAAAAGGTTATGGAACGATGAATTTATGGTCATAGATCAATTTGATTGTGATAGGAACCATGAGTAGAGACGTTATGGCGCGATTTCTCAAGAGGAAAGTGGATACATCTTCCGAACTAATTGATTTGGATACTCTTCCTTCAGATCCTTATGATCGCACGCCGATAGAATCATATAACGTGAATCAACGGGATGAGATTAGAAGGTCATATATACTAAGAAGACCGTATCAACCAAGAGGTATCGAATTCCCACAAACAACGTTTCAAGGTGACGAGTTAAGAAAATTTAAGGAAGAATGGTATGACAAACATGAATATAAGGGATGGTTAGAGTATAGCTCAAAATCGGACCGCGTGTTTTGCTTATGTTGCTATTTGTTTAAGAGCCAATTTGGAGATTGTAGAGACACATTTATGTGCGGCGGGTATAACAATTGGAAAAAGGTACATGCGTCAATTAAAAAACATGTTGGTTTAGTTAATAGCCTCCACAACAAATGTTTCCAAATGAGTGCCGATTTAGTTAACGAAAATCAAGCGGTACACACACAATGGGACAATAGGAGCCCTAAGGAGAAATGTGAATACCGACTTAGACTTAGTGCTTCTACTTTGCTTGGAAAAAGGTTGTTGAATGGCGGATTGGCGTTTCGTGGTCATGATGAATCAAAAGATTCATTAAATAAAGGGAATTTCTTGGAGCTTTTAGAACTCATGTATGAATTGAATGAAGAGCTTGCTAGCGTTATCTTAGAGAATGCACCCGCGAATAACCAAATTGTTGGTGCACTTTTGTCTGTACTTTGTCTGTATTTTGTCATTATCGAAACGATGTCTTTGTTAGTCTTGTAAGTTTGACCAAGTCAACCATTGTTGTGTTGAAAAACACCGTCATTTACCCGTGTATTTTGTATTTTATTTTTATAGTTTAGAGTCATTTTTATAATATTTAGACATATATTTTATTATTTATTATTATTACATGTCAGGGTGCGAAAAGGAATGAAAAACGAGCTTAAGCGATCAATGCACGAAGGATCAGGAAATATTAAACGAAGCTGAAAGACGAAGGGTTAAATCGCAATTAAAGAAAAGTTCTTTAATAAATAGTCCATAGAACTCAAGGGGCTAAAATGCACATTTTATGAAACTTAAAATAATTGAAAGATTGGATGCATGAATAGAATTCAACGTGAATTCTAAATTAGCCAAAGGGCCCAGCAAAAAGAAAAAAAAAAACGTACGGGTCATTACATTATTTTTGTGGTGGGCTATTATTTGTTGAAGTGTTATTGGACCCTAATGAAAAAAAGAAGGGTATTATATTAAGGAGGCGGCAACAACTTGAGAGGGGGATATATTATCGAAAAAAGGAGAGGACATCAGTGGACGTCAACAGACGGAGAGAAGAAGCGTAAGAAAGAGACGAACTTCTGGAGTTAAAAAAAGAGAAGGCTTGTGTTGAAGAACTTGGCGTAAAAATTTATTGCTTTTATTCGGTTAGACATCGTTTATTATTTTTGGGTTGTTGAAACTTGATATATTAGACATGTTTGCTGAATTTTATAACTTTAAATTTATTTGTGCTTTGTTTTTGAACATGAGTAGCTAAACTTTTATGCTACCTAGGTCGTATTGATGAATATTTTGTGACTTGTAATTTTTGGTTCTGGATAATATAATTTTTGGCTTAATGTTTTGGTAAAATATCTTTGTGTTATTGATGATAATGCGTATGAATGCTACTAGTAATTGAATTGCATGATTGTTGCTTTGCGTTTTCTCTACGTTTGTTACTTTGGTAGTTTCAGATTTAGGGTTACACGTGATTTTCCATAGACTTTGTGTTAGTGGTATAATCTAGAGGTTTCTTGTCTTAGATAACCCTATAAGCAACCTTGTGAGTCTTTGAAATTAGTGTTTTGCCACTCTTGAGACCGGGAGGAGATAGAGTGTCAGTTTGTCTAGTTCTTGGGTTTTTGGGTAAAGGTGAGACCGGGAGGTGAACCTAGCTTGATTTCCTTAGTTCCCTAGCAAACTTGAGTTGTTATCATCAACCTTAGATTACCCCTTCATACTCTAGGGTGTGTTGTGATAAGTGAGACCGGGAGGTGAGCGAGTCATTTGGGTTCCTTAGCATTCCCTAGTGAAGTGAGACCGGGAGGTGATCTGATCTAGTAACAGGTGATTTACACGTCTACTTTAGGATTGTCCAAGAGGTGTTAGTGAGACCGGGAGGTGATCTAGCAGTCTTTAGGGTTTTCTTGAGTTAGTCGTATTTTTAGGAACCCGGTAGCCATTCCATTATCCAATTCCGAGAGTTGTAAGTTACGGGTAGGATTCTAGACCTAGGTAGCTGTTTTCTCCTAGCATTTGAGTTTTCCTTCAATTTCCTGAGTCTTCTGCTCTGTTTTATCTGAGTTTATTTATTTTCTTTATTTAGTAGTTAGTTAAAACCATTCTCTCAAACAAACAAATTATTAGGCTAGGGCTCGATAAAGGTTTAGTATCAAGAGTCGCTAGATTGTGTCCACGGTTCGATACTCGGACTTACTTGTTTTACTACTTACGACCGGTACACTTGCCGGTAGTGTGTCGTTTACGGGTTTTTCCAATTTTAAAACTTGTTGAATTTAATTAAAACATATTTCACACATCAAGTTTTTGGCGCCGTTGCCGGGGACACAGTGCGCTTTTGAGGACGACCCGAGTCGGGGATTTAGCCATTTTACTGCTTTCTTAGATTAGTTGTTTTTCTTATTTCTTAGTTAAAAAAAATATAAAAACCAAAAAATTAAAAATAAAAAAATAAAAATAGCTGTTTGTTTTTTTTAGGATATTTGCTAGTTCTGTGTGCCTACTTGTTTAGCTAGCTTGTTTGTGATTAGAGAGGTTTCTTGTCTTAGATAACCCTATAAGCAACCTTGTGAGTCTTTGAAATTAGTGTTTTGCCACTCTTGAGACCGGGAGGAGATAGAGTGTTAGTTTGTCTAGTTCTTGGGTTTTTGGGTAAAGGTGAGACCGGGAGGTGAACCTAGCTTGATTTCCTTAGTTCCCTAGCAAACTTGAGTTGTTATCATCAACCTTAGATTACCCCTTCATACTCTAGGGTGTGTTGTGATTAGCGAGACCGGGAGGTGAGCGAGTCATTTGGGTACCTTAGCATTCCCTAGTGAAGTGAGACCGGGAGGTGATCTGATCTAGTAACAGGTGATTTACACGTCTACTTTAGGATTGTCCAAGAGGTGTTAGTGAGACCGGGAGGTGATCTAGCAGTCTTTAGGGTTTTCTTGAGTTAGTCGTATTTTTAGGAACCCGGTAGCCATTCCATTATCCAATTCCGAGAGTTGTAAGTTACGGGTAGGATTCTAGACCTAGGTAGCTGTTTTCTCCTAGCATTTGAGTTTTCCTTCAATTTCCTGAGTCTTCTGCTCTGTTTTATCTGAGTTTATTTATTTTCTTTATTTAGTAGTTAGTTAAAACCATTCTCTCAAACAAACAAATTATTAGGCTAGGGCTCGATAAAGGTTTAGTATCAAGAGTCGCTAGATTGTGTCCACGGTTCGATACTCGGACTTACTTGTTTTACTACCTACGACCGGTACACTTGCCGGTAGTGTGTGGTTTACGGGTTTTTCCAATTTTAAAACTTGTTGAATTTAATTCGTGCCATTTTATACTTGCTTTTCAGTGTATGCACACACGTTCCTCGGGCCCACCTGATAATTCACCATTCTCTGAACCCGAACGTGAGTTTCACCGTCGTTTACGCCAGCCACAGGTACTTCTTTCTGATCTTGTCTTTTCTGTAGTTATGGCTGATCGTAGGACCGTTGCTGATCACATTAGTGTTGCTCCCACCACCGTTCGCTCGAGCATCACACTTCCTGCTATAGAGGCGAACAACTGGACCATCCCACCCACCTTGATCAACACCATTGCCCATTCGGTCCAGTTCCATGGTTTACGAGACGAGGACCCACATGCTCATCTGACTAGATTCGGTAGGGTCTGTAGTACTTTCCGCCTTACGGGCGTTACTGAGGAGGCCATTCACCTTCGTTTGTTTCCATTCTCACTCACTGATCAGGCTGCTATCTGGTTGGACTCCCTCCCACAGGGAGCAATCACCACTTGGAATGATCTTCAATCTAAATTCTTACAGAAATACTTCCCACCTGCAAAAACCGCTCGTCTTAGAAATCTCATCTACGCATTCACTGAGCAGCCGGGGGAGTCTTTCTACGAGACTTGGGATAGGTTTAAGGCACTGCTGAACAAGTGCCCTCACCATGGGCTTGAGGAGTGGAGAGTCGTGGAGAAATTCTATAACGGAGTTTCTGAAGCGACTAAGAGACTACTTGACTCCACAGCAGGAGGAAACATGATGAAGACCAAGACTGCTGCTGAGTGTCTTGAGATGATGGAGGATCTAGCCACCAGTACTTATACCGAGCCAGGCTCCGGGGGCGTTACTGCTGCCTCTAGGGGTATTCATACGGTAGATTCTAGCGTAGCTTTAGCCGCCCAGGTCGAATCCTTGACAAAGATGGTCAAGGACATTCAGGTTAAGATTAGCTCTAAGTGTGAGGTGTGTAGAGGTGGGCATGAGACGGTAGATTGCCCAGTAGGATCTGAGGAGGAGTTGAGTTTTGTCCAGAACCAGGGACGAGGCCAGGGTTACAACTCTGGATGGCAGTCACGCCAAACCTCGAACTGGCAGGGCAGGAATCCCCCTGGATTCCAGCCTCGCCAGAGTCTGTTTCAGACCCCTGCTGATGGACAGAACAGTGGAGAGTCTAAATCTGAGCTGAGCGAGTTTTTGAAGAGGAATGAGGAGAGTCAGAGTAGGACGAATAAACTCCTAGAGTCGATAGTGATGCAGGGTGAGGCTAGGCATCAGGAGCAGGTCAAGAAAAATCAAGAGTTTGAGCTCATGTTTAGGAATCAGGGGTCCACCATAAAGAGTCTAGAGAGGACCGTGGGAGAGATTGCTAATAGGATGACAGAGAGGCCAGTAGGTACATTTCCTAGTAGCACCCAGACTAACCCAAACGCTACTGCAAAGGCAGTGACTACTAGGAGTGGTAGAGGGGTAGAAGTAGAGAAGCCGGTCGAGGAGGTCGAGGACCCGGTTGATGAGGAGATTGAGATGGAGACTCCTGCTGGCGATGTGCACCCTAGGCTGCGCCCAGCAAGTACAACACAGTCCAGCGAGTCTTCGGGAGAGAAGAAGAAGGAGAAGGAGCCACTTAGAGTCTATAAACCCACAGCTCCTTACCCTGGTAGGCTTTTAGCTAAGAGCGATTCTGAGCAGTATTCACGGTTCTTGGAGATGCTGAAAAAACTCCATGTGAACCTTCCTTTCATTGAGGCTCTGTCTAAAATGCCTAAGTATGCCAAGTTTCTCAAGGATCTTCTCACAAACAAGAAGAAACTAGAGGAGCTGTCTACTGTCACTCTTAGTGAGGAGTGTTCTGCAGTCGTGCAGAACAAGCTTCCTAAGAAGATGACTGATCCAGGGAGTTTCACCATTCCGTGTCTGATTGGAGATCTTACTGTCAGCCATGCGTTGGCCGACCTAGGAGCTAGCATTAACCTCATGCCTTACTCCATTTTCGCTAAGCTCAATCTAGGCGAGCCATCTCCTACGCGCATGAGTCTTCAGCTTGCAGACCGATCTGTGAAGTTTCCACGTGGTATCGTAGAGAATATGCTTGTCAAGGTTGACAAGTTCGTTTTTCCGGTGGATTTCGTCATTCTTGATATGGACGAGGATTCTAAAGTTCCACTTATTTTAGGACGTCCATTCCTTGCTACTGCCCGAGCCGTCATTGATGTTCTTGACGGTAAGCTTACTCTCCGCGTCGACGATGATGCGGTCACCTTTGACATTCAGCATTCGATGAAGCATACGCCGCAGCATGACGACACTCTTTACTTTATAGACACTCTTATGTCACATGTGGGTAGTTTTCTTGGTGAGGTTTGCAGTAGAGAGTCTATAGAGACCCAGATGTTAGGGGTAGATGTCGAGGGCATTGAGTTGACCGAGTTCGACCTAGAGCAGGATTCACCATTACCATCCAGCGAGCCATCCATAGGATCCGAATGTTCTAAGGTTTCTGAGGTGTTTGAAGTGTTAGAGAGAAAGACTCCTGAGGAGAAACCATCAGTGGAGATACCCCCGCCTCTAGAGCTGAAGGAACTGCCATCTCACTTGGAGTATGCATTCCTTGGCGAGGGATCTCAGTTGCCCGTCATTATTTCATCGAATTTGACGGAGGAGAAGGAGAGACTGATGGTTGTTTTGAGGGCGCACAGGCATGCTATTGCCTGGAAGTTAGTAGATATAAAGGGTATTAACCCTTCCTTTTGCACCCACAAAATTCTTATGGAGGAGGAGTATAGACCGCTGGTACAGCCACAGAGGAGGCTGAACCCCAATATGCAGGATGTGGTGAAGAAGGAGGTGTTGAAGCTGCTCGACGCCGGCCTGATTTACCCGATCTCTGATTCTGCATGGGTCAGCCCTGTCCAGGTAGTTTCCAAGAAGGGGGGTATGACCGTGGTGGTGAACGAGAAGAATGAACTGATAACCACCAGGACAGTCACCGGATGGAGAGTCTGCATTGACTACCGCAGACTCAATGATGCCACCCGCAAGGATCACTTTCCCTTGCCGTTTATTGATCAGATGCTTGAGCGACTGTCGGGGCAGCAGTTCTATTGCTTCCTTGACGGTTTTTCCGGTTATTTCCAGATTCCCATCGCACCGGAGGATCAGGAGAAAACCACCTTTACATGCCCCTATGGCACTTTTGCGTACCGACGCATGCCGTTTGGACTATGTAATGCTCCGGCTACTTTTCAGCGCTGTATGGTGGCCATATTTCACGAGCTTATCGAGGACTCCATGGAGGTTTTCATGGACGACTTTTCTGTTTTTGGGAGTTCCTTCGATTCATGTCTACGTAATCTAGATCGAGTGCTAGCTCGTTGTGAGGAGACGAACCTGATGCTTAATTGGGAGAAGTGTCATTTTATAGTTCGTGAGGGGATTGTGTTAGGTCACAAGATTTCACACGCGGGGCTTGAGGTGGATCAAGCCAAGATTGAAACGATTTCTAAGCTTCCACCGCCTACTTCTGTGAAATCTATTAGGAGCTTCTTAGGTCACGCAGGATTCTATCGCCGCTTTATTCGTGACTTCTCTAAGATAGCTCGACCCATGACCCAGTTGTTAGAGAAGGACAGGCCATTCGTTTTTGATGCCGAATGCACTCGGGCCTTCGAGTTGTTAAAGGAGAGGCTTGTTACTGCTCCCATTCTTGTGGCTCCCGATTGGAGCCTTCCGTTTGAAGTCATGTGCGACGCGAGTGATTCTGCCGTTGGAGCCGTGTTAGGGCAGCGTAGGGAGAAGCATTTTCATCCCATCTATTACGCTAGCAAGACCCTAAACGATGCTCAGGAGAATTACACCACGACTGAGAAGGAGTTGTTAGCAGTCGTGTTCGCATGTGACAAGTTTCGGTCCTACTTAGTGCTTTCTAAGACCATTATTTTTACCGATCACGCTGCACTCAGGTACTTGTTCACGAAGAAGGACGCGAAACCCAGGTTGATTAGGTGGATTCTCTTGCTCCAGGAGTTCGACATAGAGATTAGGGATAAGAAGGGAGCAGAGAACGTGGCTGCTGACCACCTATCTAGGCTTGAGAATTCGGAGACTGAGGTGTCTAGCGGGGGGACGATAGGCGATTCCTTCCCCCATGAGATGTTGATGTATGTGAGGGCCATGAGGAGGGCTATCCCTGGTTCGCAGATTTTGCGAACTACCTGTCCACAGGAGAGCTTCCACACGAGATGCCATATCAGCAGAAGAAGAAATTCTTTGCTGACCTTAAATTCTACATATGGGAGGATCCTTATTTGTTTAGGATAGGTGCGGATCAGATGGTTAGGAGGTGTGTGACTGCACCCGAGACTCGTAGTATTCTTGAGCATTGTCATTCGGGGCCAGCTGGTGGCCACTACGGGGGAGCGTATACCGCTAAGCGAGTGTTTGATTCGGGGTTTTATTGGCCCACCATCTTTAGGGACGCCCACGAGTTTGTTCGTGGTTGTGATGCTTGCCAGAGAGCCGGCAACATCTCATCCCGGAATGAGATGCCCCAAAACCCCATCCAGGTGGTTGAGATTTTTGATATCTGGGGCATCGATTTCATGGGACCCTTCCCCATGTCACGTGGGAGTCGTTACATCCTTGTAGCTATCGATTATGTGTCTAAGTGGGTAGAGGCGAAGGCTTTGGCCACTAATAGTGCTAGGGTTGTAGTGAAGTTTCTGAGAGAGTTGTTTGCTAGGTTCGGCACTCCTAAGGCCATCATTAGTGATTGTGGCACCCATTTCTGTAACTCGCAGATGGAGAAGGTATTGAAGCGCTATGGGGTCACCCATCGGCTTTCGACTGCCTATCACCCTCAGACGAGTGGGCAGGTGGAGAATGCCAATCGTGGCATTAAGCGTATCTTGGAGAAGACTGTCGGACAGAGCCGTATTGACTGGGCCGACAATTTAGATGACGCACTCTGGGCTTTCCGTACTGCGTATAAGACACCTATCGGGACCACACCCTTTAGGATGATCTATGGGAAAACGTGTCATCTTCCGGTTGAGTTGGAGCACCGGGCGTATTGGGCCTTGCGAAAGGTCAATCTTTATATGGACGCCGCAGGTAAGAATCGGTTTCTCCAGATACATGAGTTAGAAGAGTTGCGTGATGAAGCATACGAGAAGTCGTGGGCTTACAAGGAGAAGACTAAGCAGTTGCACGACCGCCACATTAAGAGTGTGAAAGAATTTAAGTGTGGGGATCGTGTCTTGCTTTATAATTCGCGATTGAGGTTATTCCCGGGTAAGTTAAAATCCCGATGGTCCGGTCCGTTTGTGATTAGAGAGGTATTCCCGTATGGGGCGGTAGAGATCGAGGCGGACGATGGACGTGCTTGGAAGGTGAATGGTCACCGTCTTAAGCACTACTTTGGAGGGACGTTAGATGATCGCGAGGACGAGACGATTTATCTCGATCCATCCGAGGGAGCTGAGGAGACACAGGGGACGATAGCTGATTCCCCAAAGGTTAGCACGTGAGGTGTAGGTATATTTGTTGTAGAGTTTTGTATATTTTCTTTCATTTTATTGTTGAGTCAGTCTTGAGTCGGTTTTTGTTTAGAGTCGATTTTATGCTTGGGTTTGCTTTGTTTCGTTTGTGCAGGTTTGGAGGATACCGTCCGTACTCAATCTCCATTCGGACGGCGATTTCGATCTTATACTATATTGTAAAGGGCAGCCCCAGTATATTGGTTTTTGATACGATTGCGAAGGAAATGCTATACAATCGTGTACGGGTTCGGATTGATGACACGCGCAGCTGGCACTGATTTTTATCCTAACCAGCTAAGTCCTTTCCAACTCGTTATCTTTTTATTTTTGTATATTATATTAGGATTTTATTTCGTATTTTTTTTAGTGGTCTTTCATCCTACATTGGGGACAATGTAAACTTTAAGTGTGGGGATGGGAGACTACGTCTTTTTAGCTAGATTTGAGTAAAAAAAAAAAATTGAAAAAAAAGTGAGTTTGTTGCGAGTCCCGATCTTTTAGCGCATAGAAAACAAAAACCTTTTCAAAACGTCGGTTAAAAACGGTTTAATTGTCGAATTTACGAGTCAAGAGCGCATGTTTCTTTAAGTTGCGGGATAGTAGGTTGACTGAATCGGTTTTTTGGGAGTAAAAAGTTTTGGGATGCCTAGGATAGTGGATGGAGCCGGAGAGTTAATTAGTTGTGCATTGTCAATATCGGTAGCCCTTATATTCCACATGATAGTGGGATTTGAGCCTTTATATGTTTCATATATATATGATCACTATTTTCGTTTCATGTGTGTTTACCGGCTCTGTTGCATTACTTTAGAACTTGTGCGTTTTGATACAGTTTGAGACCTTCGGTTAGGATTTGGCATGGATATGATAGAGGCATTAGGATCACCCTATTTGTGTAGCCTTTGTGTTTGACCCGTTTCGCCACTACCCTTAGATACACCACTTTGAGCCTAGCTATTCGTTTGTTACCCGTTTGTGATTTGATTGCCGGATCGTGTTACGTGATTATTATATTTGAAAAAAAAAACAATATGAACAAAGAAAAAAAAAGAGAAAAATGAAAAAAAAAAAAGAAGAAGCAAAAGATGAAAAAAAAAGAGAATAAAGTTGTGGGTCAAAATGACCAATATGTTAGTATTTGTTTCGTGCTTATCCGGTTTATCGTGTGATTATGTGTTTAGCCACTTATTCCGAAAAAAAAAAAAAATTACCTACCTTTAGCCCTTACCTACCCAATAAAGCCCTCTTGATCCGTGTTAAATTCTAACATTTAGGTGGAGATCTGATTGACGTACAAGCTTATGATAGTATGTTGCATAGTTCGGTCTTTAGAGTTCACTCGAAATTATATATATATATATATATATATATATTAGCCGAGAGATGAGTGACATTGTGAGGGGTATTGACATTGCATAGTTGATTGCTTGAAGGTAAGA
Organism: Helianthus tuberosus; assembly: GCA_030545235.1. NCBI lineage: Eukaryota > Viridiplantae > Streptophyta > Magnoliopsida > Asterales > Asteraceae > Helianthus > Helianthus tuberosus. Next base: position 87,428 of record JARYGA010027327.1, read on the forward strand.
AAAACTTGACTAGGTAGGCCCGTTTTCATTTAAATATTATGATTCGTCACCTTTTGAACGTTGTAAGTCTTGCGAAACCGCTGTGTTCGATGATTTCGTAGTTCGCGTTATAATTTGTTCGAGACTTGCGTTGTTGTTAAGTGTTTAAGTTGGACATGGTGCTTGGGATTTTGCTTAGGGACAAGCAAAAGGTTAAGTATGGGGATATTTGATGTGTTGAAAAACACCGTCATTTACCCGTGTATTTTGTATTTTATTTTTATAGTTTAGAGACATTTTTATAATATTTAGACATATATTTTATTATTTATTATTATTACATGTCAGGGTGCGAAAAGGAATGAAAAACGAGCTTAAGCGATCAATGCACGAAGGATCAGGAAATATTAAACGAAGCTGAAAGACGAAGGGTTAAATCGCAATTAAAGAAAAGTTCTTTAATAAATAGTCCATAGAACTCAAGGGGCTAAAATGCACATTTTATGAAACTTAAAATAATTGAAAGATTGGATGCATGAATAGAATTCAACGTGAATTCTAAATTAGCCAAAGGGCCCAGCAAAAAGAAAAAAAAAAACGTACGGGTCATTACATTATTTTTGTGGTGGGCTATTATTTGTTGAAGTGTTATTGGACCCTAATGAAAAAAAGAAGGGTATTATATTAAGGAGGCGGCAACAACTTGAGAGGGGGATATATTATCGAAAAAAGGAGAGGACATCAGTGGACGTCAACAACAGACGGAGAGAAGAAGCGTAAGAAAGAGACGAACTTCTGGAGTTAAAAAAAGAGAAGGCTTGTGTTGAAGAACTTGGCGTAAAAATTTATTGCTTTTATTCGGTTAGACATCGTTTATTATTTTTGGGTTGTTGAAACTTGATATATTAGACATGTTTGCTGAATTTTATAACTTTAAATTTATTTGTGCTTTGTTTTTGAACATGAGTAGCTAAACTTTTATGCTACCTAGGTCGTATTGATGAATATTTTGTGACTTGTAATTTTTGGTTCTGGATAATATAATTTTTGGCTTAATGTTTTGGTAAAATATCTTTGTGTTATTGATGATAATGCGTATGAATGCTACTAGTAATTGAATTGCATGATTGTTGCTTTGCGTTTTCTCTACGTTTGTTACTTTGGTAGTTTCAGATTTAGGGTTACACGTGATTTTCCATAGACTTTGTGTTAGTGGTATAATCTAGAGGTTTCTTGTCTTAGATAACCCTATAAGCAACCTTGTGAGTCTTTGAAATTAGTGTTTTGCCACTCTTGAGACCGGAAGGAGATAGAGTGTCAGTTTGTCTAGTTCTTGGGTTTTTGGGTAAAGGTGAGACCGGGAGGTGAACCTAGCTTGATTTCCTTAGTTCCCTAGCAAACTTGAGTTGTTATCATCAACCTTAGATTACCCCTTCATACTCTAGGGTGTGTTGTGATAAGTGAGACCGGGAGGTGAGCGAGTCATTTGGGTACCTTAGCATTCCCTAGTGAAGTGAGACCGGGAGGTGATCTGATCTAGTAACAGGTGATTTACACGTCTACTTTAGGATTGTCCAAGAGGTGTTAGTGAGACCGGGAGGTGATCTAGCAGTCTTTAGGGTTTTCTTGAGTTAGTCGTATTTTTAGGAACCCGGTAGCCATTCCATTATCCAATTCCGAGAGTTGTAAGTTACGGGTAGGATTCTAGACCTAGGTAGCTGTTTTCTCCTAGCATTTGAGTTTTCCTTCAATTTCCTGAGTCATCTGCTCTGTTTTATCTGAGTTTATTTATTTTCTTTATTTAGTAGTTAGTTAAAACCATTCTCTCAAACAAACAAATTATTAGGCTAGGGCTCGATAAAGGTTTAGTATCAAGAGTCGCTAGATTGTGTCCACGGTTCGATACTCGGACTTACTTGTTTTACTACTTACGACCGGTACACTTGCCGGTAGTGTGTGGTTTACGGGTTTTTCCAATTTTAAAACTTGTTGAATTTAATTAAAACATATTTCACACATCAACCATCCTCCGGTTTGACTTGGTCAAACAGTCAACACAATGGTTGTAATATGTCTGGGTCGAAGGAGGTGTCATCGAAGGATTGTTTATATCCTTCGATGAGCTCGAAAGATAACCTTCGAAGGATAGACCACGAAGGATATCATCCTTCGTGGTATATGTGATCCTTCGATGGGTTCCTGGTCGACAGATGATCTTACGATCAGTCTGTCTGATCCTTCGACCAGACGAGCTGTGTTGGGTATAAATACCCATGTGTTGTGTTCACTTCAGCAGTTAGACATAGTTAGACAGGAAGACAGACTCAGAGAGAGAGAGAGAACACACACACTGAGAGAGTTTGCAAAACTGATTTGTAAACATTGCATTGTAACCGAACCTTTCATACGCATTAATACAAGTGGTGTTAATCGGTGAAGTTTGTGTGTTGTGTTTGTGCTTGTTCTATCTCGGTTTGCATGCTAGCTTGGATTCCGCACTTGCTAGTGTGTTAGACATAACAAGGAATAGGTTAAACCTCAACCTCCGAGGGACCTACAAGTGGTATCAGAGCCGTGGCTCTTTTCCTTGTTAAAAACCGAGTTTTTACAAGACTTTGGAGTGTTTGGACAAAACTCACTTGGTTTTTGCAGCCGTTTTTACTGTTTTTCTCGCTTATCTTTACGTTAAAACGTGTTCTAAACTAACCGGGTGTGTTGCATGACGGGTTGGGTAACTTAAAAACTTGTTTTTGAGGTGTTTGGTAATTTCCGGCCAAAATTCCGGCTTCTCCGGTGACCGGTTTCAGGATAAAGTCTGTCCTTTTTGGGTATATTTTATTTGTTTCTAAATCTGCTTTGGCAGAAAGTATGGTCTGAACATACCTTCTGCCGAAAGTTTCTACCAACCCATCAACTTTTTCACCAACCTGTCACATTTGTCAACTGTGTCAGGGCAGTTCGAAAGATATCCTTCGAAGTCGAAAGATCATCTTTCGATCAAAGGAGGTTCGATAGATAATCATCCTTCGAACATCCTTCGAAGTCTGTGACTTATCCTTCGATCCAAGGAATATTTTCGAAGGATACATCTTTCGTTTTACTGCTCTTATTCGAAAGACAAGGATCCTACGATTGGGGAGTCTTTCGAAATCATTGTTCGAAACTCAGCAGTAATCTTTCGAACTCTGTTGATCCTTCGAACAAGTGTTGATCTTTCGAACTTAGTCTGTTTTTGTTTAACAAGTTTGTGATTTTCAGGTTTTATTATTCTTGATCAAAAATGAATCCAAGATGGGGTACTCCGGTAAATACAGACATGTATTTTGGTACTCCGTCTCCCGCACCGGTATCTTCTCAAGCTAATGCAACTTCTACCGGTCAATGGGCATTCGTGTCAAATCAAACTCCAAGTATTCAAAGCATTCTCTTAAGCGAGAGCGAAACCGGAAGTTTGAATCGGCCTCCAAAGTTGATGCACTTATAAGAATATCCAGGATGGATTGATAGATTTCATACATACGTTCTTGGTCAAAATACAGAATTGTGGTTGCGGTTCATCACAGATTTTGATCAAACAATAGAGGTTGCCGCATCATCTGCTGCTACGTTTGCAGATCTTACGGAAGATCAGAAGAAGGTCTATGATTTGGAAAAGAAGGCATATGCCATTCTTACTCAGGCGTTAAGTAAAGATATCTATCATCAATTTGTCAGTTATAAGACGACAAAGAGATTGTGGGACGCGTTGAAGACAAGGGGCGTAGGAAATGAAGCGACACGTCAATTGAGAAAAGACCTGCTAAAGAAAGAGTTTGATGGTTTTACCTGTATGGAGAATGAGTCGTTAGGTGATTTGACAAGTCGATTTAATCATTTGCTGACTGAATTGGCAAATTTTGGGGTTGTTACTACTTCTGCAGAGATTGTAAAAAGGTTTGCAGATGCGTTGCCACCTCAATGGAATACTTTCTTGGAAATCATGAAGTACAATGGTACTTTAGCTACAACAAGCTTCAACGATTTTGTTCAACTCCTGGAAAACAAGAATCAGGAAGAAACTCTCAAGGCGAAAAGAGTTCCCGTGCCACAGAATCCTGAAATGTATTATGGAACTTCTAGCACTTCTACAAAGCCTTCTTCACACGCTCCAATTCAAACAGCGTTTGTGTCTAGCACTGACATGTATGGCAATCCTATCCAAGTTCCGGTCAAGCCTCCTGCAACAGACATGTATGGAAATCCGCTTGATTCAATTCCCCAACCAGCACCACAACAGCAAAGCCAACGACCTATCAGAGCAACTGATATGTTCGGAAATCCATTACTTGTTCGATCTACTGGTCCAACAGACATGTATGGGAATCCACTTCCTCCTCAATCTACCGTACCAACAGACATGTATGGGAATCCACTTCCTCCTCAACAGCAAGCGTGTTATGGAAGCACATCATCTGCTGGCCAACAATCAAAACCAAATACAGTACGGTTCGACACCTCAAGCTTTTCTAAAGTCAGTGTGGAAGTAGCAAAGGAACACATGGAGCTGCTAAACACTTTGGTGAGCGCATACTGTGGATTAGTGGAAGGTCAGATTGGTAATATTAATCTGACACAAGAAGACTATCAGCAGATCGATAAAGAGGAGATGGAGATGATGGACATCAAGTGGGCCTTTGCCAGTGCTGTTAGACGAGCAAAGGATTTCATGGAAAGAACAGGCAGAACCAGCTTGGAGAGCAAGAAAGACACCAAGTATGGGTTTGACAAGCAGGCTGTTAAGTGTTTCAATTGTGGTGAACGTGGTCATTTCAAGCGTGAATGTACGAGACCATCTCAACATGGGAACCAAAACCCTTTCAGAGGTCAAGGCAACAGGGCAAATCAGAACCAAGTAAGGAACAACGAGTGCACACTGGTGCCTGTCAACAACCAGAGTCAAGCAGGACCATCTAATGCCAACCAGGCACTTGTGGTTCAAGTAGATGAAGGATGTGATTGGTCAATCCAGTTGGGAAATGATGCTCCAGATGGAACAGCGTGTTTTGCTGAAGTCGTTAAGGATTTAAATCACGCCAGTGGTGGAGAATCTTCCACCAATGGTGATGAATCTTCTGAGGATGAAGACAGTTCTGGTTATAGTGGAAGCTCAGATGAAGAATCCTCCACTTCAGGCAATGATCAGGTGGATGAGACATCGAGTTCGTCAGTCGATGCGGACATTGATGAGATTTTGAAAGAAGCTGCAGCAGGAACTCAAAGAAGATCTATTTTGGTGGATCAAGCTGCTTATTCTTCGTCTTCTCTCCATTCAGCCTTTATGGCTAATGTCGACAGTTCATCAAGTCAGGTATGTGTCGATGAACCCACTGCTGCTATTTGTGATAATTGTGATAGATTGCATGTTAGATGTACTGATTTGGATGCAAACATGTCTGAGTTGCAAGGCAAACATGATGCTTTACAAGCTAGTTTGTTTGACTTGCAAGACAAACATGTTTCGTTGAATGATAAGTGGTGTGAATTGCAAAGCAAACACGAGGCTTTGCAAGAGAAATATGATGTGACATTCATTCACAACCAGAAACTGACCGTTGATCTTTCCAAGTGCACTGAAGCCAACATGTTTTATGAAAACCATGAAAAGGAATTTAAATCAATGATTGAAACGTTAAAGAAAGATAAAACAGAGCTGACAAAAATGGTTTTGAGAAAACAAACTGGCATTAATTTGTATATAACTCGTCTTGAGGTAATGCAAAAGGAAATGGCTTGTGTTAAAACTGAAAGTGAGGCGATCCGACTCAAGTTAGACAGTTATTTGAGCTCTAGCTATGTGTTGGATCACATCATTGACGTTCAGAAAGAGAAACGGGATGTCACATGCATAGGTTATAAGAAATGTCCACCACCCGTGAGAAACAATTATGATGCCATGCCTGATGAGGAGTATAGAACTCATTTTGAACCATCTGTTCCTTTGGACGTTGAGGAATTCGCAGCAGGGCTTGGATACAAGAAAGAAGTATCATCAGATTCAGATGTGTCAGCAGATACTTTTGTAACTGCTGAACAGAATCAGGATCCTCCAGTTGTGATTGAGGATGCTGATTCTTCTGATGATGAATCCGATGATACTGATTCAGCAAAGTCTGATGCGGTGATAAACGAAGAGGACATACCTCTTGAGAATCATATTCTGTGTGATCCTCCTGCAAAACCCGCTAAGACTGTTGCAATCGAGTCCTCATCTAAAAAAGAGTCGGAGAGTGTGGATTTGCTGTACACTCTTGTTGGTGATGATAAAATTTATTCAGACAAAGATTTTCCTATTAAGAATGTTAATCAATCATTAATTAGTAAAGTTTTTGAGAATTCAACAAGTAAGTTTTTGGGTAAGAAAGGATCACACGTTGTGGTAACACAGTGCCCTCCTATCCCTAAGGCTGAAGTTAGAAAACAATTTGGCAATCAGAAATTACCAACAGTGCAAAAACAGCAAAATCATACCAAACCAAAAGGTAAAACACCGACTCAAATTCAAAGGAAGCCGAATCAGAAGAAGAAGAAGAATGTGAACTTTGTGAGATCTAAGGGAACGGACAAAATCGCAACGTTTGAAAATCAATCTAACTTAGATTTTGTCAAGAAAGCAACTGTGATGAAGAGAAATGAACCAAATAGTTCAAAACCTAGTACCTCGGGATCACAAAGTTCATCATCGGCAAGACGATCACATGATACTTCGGGGTTTGTTGAACGAAGATCATGTTTTGAATGTGGTACAATTGGGCACATTGTCAGAAATTGCCCGTATCTTCATAAATTAAAAGCCAAAGAAGATGATCCCCGTGAACGCAATCACCAAAAGCGATCTGTTTCTGTAAAACAAGATCCCCGACTTGTAAGAGAAAGGGAAAAGAAACAGAAACGCCAACAAGTCAAGGTGGTTGAAAAGGCACTTAAAAATGAAGTGGTTCAAAAACAATCGGTTCCAGTTAAACCAGAAAGTTCAAAATTTTCAAAAACTTCAAACAATCACGAAGTTAAATTTGCAAACAATCAAACTGGTAAATTTCAACAGACATGGAAACCTAAAATAACCACAAATTCAGGGGGACCATCACAATTTTCGAATCATCAAAGAATAGAGGTTATTGTTGTTGATGAAAATGGAAGACCCAAGACCACAATGGCTTGGTTCCCCATCTCCAACTAATTATGTGAGTTCATGTGCAGGGTGTTCCAGGAGGAACTATCAGTAGTCACTGGATTGTTGATAGTGGGGCATCCAGGCACATGACAGGCGACATGAAGCTTCTCTACGACGTTAAATCTATTAGAGGAGGTTATGTTGCTTTTGCTGGAGATAAAGGCGGATATATTACTGGTGAAGGAATGATTTCCAACGGGGTTGTTAGCTTTGATAAGATCAACTTTGTGCAACAACTTGACCACAATCTTCTTAGTGTTTCTCAAATTTGTGATAAGCAGTTCTCAGTACACTTTGATGCAAATGGATGTTATGTGCTGAAACCCGGCTTCAAAATTCCGAAAGAATGGATTCTCTTGTCGGCTCCAAGGAGAAATGATTTGTATGTCCTTGATATGAGCCAAGCTATCACAACGTCTGCACAAGCAACTTGTTTCGTTTCCAAAGCCACAGAAAAAGACACAATCTCTTGGCACAGGCGAATGGGTCACATTCACTTACGGAAAATGAATCATTTGGTGTCAAATGAATTAGTGAATGGTGTTCCTCTTAAAAACTTCCATCTTCAAGACGTCTGTGTCTCGTGCCAGAAAGGAAAACAAACGAAGAAACGACACCCTACAAAGAAAGTCAACACGGTAGCTGTTCCTCTTGAACGTTTGCACATGGATTTGTTCGGTCCTGTCAAGCACAAAAGCATTAGGAATGATCAATATTGCCTCGTGATAACTGATGATTATTCAAGATTTTCTTGGGTGGCGTTCATGGCACATAAGAGTGAAACCTTCGGTATTATCAAAAACTTGATCATTCAGATTGAGAATCTCTATAATTTGAAGGTTAGGCGGATACGTAGCGACAATGGTACTGAATTCAAAAATCATGCCATGGCGGAGTTTTGCACTTCTAAAGGTATTCTTCACAAATTTAGTGCAGCTTACACTCCTCAACAGAATGGCGTCGCTGAACGTAAGAACCGCACATTGATCGAGACTGCTAGGACAATGTTAGTAGAGTCACAATTGCCGATTCCATTTTGGACTGAAGCTGTGGCCTCTGCATGTTATACGTTGAACCGAGTCCTTACAGTCAAAAGGCACAACAAGACCTGCTTTGAGCTTATTAACAAACGGAAACCAGATTTGTCATATCTTGAACCGTTTGGAGCTCCGTGCACAATAATCGATCCTAATGGAAAGTTTGGGGTAAAAGCAATTGATGGATACTTTCTTGGGTATTCCACCCCGAACTTAAGAGTCTGGAATCTAGAGACTAAAAGGGTCGAGGAATGGTCTGAAGTCAGAGTACAAAGGCACACTTTACCAGTCAAATGTCCTGGTCAGCCTTGGATGTTTGAGTACGATGACTTTTTCAATTCGATCAATGTTAAAGCAGTTGAAGAAAATGCTGCAGCAAGAATGTTTTTCGAGAGTGATAATGCAACAGATTCACCGTTGGTTCGTCCAATTCTTGTCAATCAAGAACCATCTTCGGTGAACAATAATGCTCTCGACAATGAGGATTTTCACGATGCTACCGAATTGAACGAATCTTCAGAGGATGATGAATTTCTCGATGCAGATCAAGAAGCTCCAACAACAGCAGTACATGGTACTTCAGAAGGTACACCTCCAATGGATATCCCTAGAACAGCTAAAGCTACTGCATCATCCTCTTCGTCAATTCCGGGCCTTGAATTGATTGTTGATCTCAATCTCAACAATCTGGGTACAAATATTCCAGTTCAAAATAATCTAGAAACAAGGATTCACAATACCCATCCTCAACAAAACATCATCGGAAATGTACAAAGTGGCGTTCAAACAAGAAACATGTTGCGGAACAACAACAATGCAGGCTTGTATACAAATATCCGAGAATCTGGTCAACAAAATGATTGGTCTTTCGCGTGTTATGTCTCACAGGAAGAGCCAAGAACTTGGAAAGATGCTTTGAAAGATAACTCATGGGTTGAAGCAATGCAGGAAGAACTGCAACAATTCCAGAAGCTTGGTGTCTGGAAACTCGTAGAGAAACCTGCTGGTTACAAGAAGATTGGTACCCGTTGGGTGTTTAAATGCAAAAAGGATGACCGTGGAGTCGTTATTCGAAACAAAGCAAGGCTAGTCGTTCAAGGTTTTCGTCAGATAGAAGGGATCGACTACAACGAAGTGTATGCACCTGTTGCACGTCTAAAAGCAATTCGGATTTTTCTGGCTTATGCCTCATTCAAAGGTTTCAAGGTATACCAGATGGACGTGAAAAGTGCATTCTTACATGGTGTGGTGGAAGAAGAGGTGTACGTCGAACAGCCTCCAGGTTTTGAAGATCCTATCCATCCCGATCGGGTTTGGTTGCTCAACAAAGCTCTCTATGGTCTACATCAAGCACCGCGAGCTTGGTATGCAACCTTATCTAATTATCTGCTGGAGAATGGATTTCGCAGAGGTCTTATCGATTGTACTCTTTTCATCAAAGAACAAGATGGAGATCTTCTACTGGTTCAGGTATACGTTGATGATATTATTTTTGGTTCTACTAATGATGTTTTGTGTAGGGATTTCGAGCGTGTAATGCAGGATAAATTCGAGACGAGTGCTATGGGGGAAATGTAACACCTCGAAAATTCACGTCCTATAATGTGTTGACACGTGTCATAAAGTCTGAACGTGTGAAGGAAATGTTATAGAAGGACTAAAGTTGACAAACATGGAAAGTATGAGAGATTACGTATTCTAAGTGTCAACCGTGAATAAATATAATGTACATTAACCCTACACGATGCTCATACCTTCAAACGAATAAATCATGGATCATACGAAGCTAAAGGTGAGAGATTACAAACTACAGGGGTTAAATGTGTCAACATGTTTAAAGATATACCTCTGAGTGACCTTTTTACAAACCCGAAGCTTTGTAAATGTTAATTATGCTCACTAGAATGCACGGTTCAAATTTCGTAAAGTTTCGTTAACGTATGAGAAAGTTATGATCAAATTCGTGTGCGAGGGGTTAAAGCGTCAACGTTAAAAATTAGGCCTTTTCGGGTAACAATAAAGTTACCCGGGGACTTAACGAAGTGGGTATATATCTTGAGGCCCTTATAGATCAATATTGAGGGTCCATATCGCAATAAACAAGTGTCTGTACAAAGTTTGAAGAGACAGGGACTGAAACTGCAATTTAACAAAAATATGTTGGAAGACCCTAAGGGCTCGCGTAGCGCGAGCACCTGATACACATGCAGTGGCGCTACGCCACTGCCACATCTGGAACAGAATTGTTATTTTTTTGATCCTTTGTCTGCACATTGAACTTGGATGCAACTTTGATCGATCTTACTCCTTCATTTGGCCCCTAAAAACACCCTGGAACATGTAGGACACATGTGGGATTGTTGTGGTGTGTCCTAGACTTGTTTGTCAATCATCTATGGTGAGTAACTTTACTATAAATAGGCCTTCAATGTCTCAAACAATTCCACACATCTTCATCTGGCCATTTAGAGCTTTTGTGGAACTTCCAAGCAGCCCCCAAGCCTTCCTAAGCATCCATTAAGCACTAGTAAGTATGCCTAACCTTCTCTAATTATGTTTAGCTTAGTATTTAGCTTAAAAGTCAAAATATCGTAGTTAACGTTTGACTTTGAGATTAGTTATAAACGGCTCAGTCATATCTCAAATTGAAAGTTGTGATGAGTTGGTAATTATGTGGGTAATAAACCCTCAAAAGGGTTCCCCCTGATTTCCACTCTAACTAGGTCGTTTGTCGAGTCAAAGATGATTAGAAAAAGTCAACAGAAATATAATCTTTCGTTTAACGCATAATTAACAAGGTAAAAGGCGTGTAACCTATTTTATCATTCATATAACTTGATAATAAGCATAAGAACTTGTCTAAGCTTGTTTGATTCGACAACTTTCCATTGTGAACCGATTCGGAACCGAAAGTTGCAAAGCTTTGACTTCAGTTCTGACCCGCTTTAGTATGATTTGGAAATACCTTAGGGTTTCCTTAGGACCAGGATACATGTTAGCATAACCCTCTGTGGTTGGTTCATTGATTGACCCATTCGTTTACGCGTCTCCGTTAATTGCTCATATGTTGACCATTATGCCCTTATTACCTTAGGACGTTATTTATGAAAATGTAAAAGTGTAGAAACCTTAATTACTGATATATAAACTTGTATGCAAAGTTTGACATCAGTTTGACTTATAGATTAAGAGTTATGCTCATTATCGCAAAACTAATGCTTTATGTTAATAAAACGGCGTAATTAGCGTATAGCCTAGTTAAGCCGACTTTTTGGTATCAAAATTAATACCCACTGATGTAATATATTATTTAGGGATTTTTAAAGATTTTTAATTAATTTTAGGCTGAGCATAACTCATAGTCGTAGGCTTAATTCGGTAATTGTCGGTTTTGCCCTTACGGGCCATAAAATGAGTTTTACATATCTAAACGACCTCAAACCTTTTGCCACTGAATAGTTATGATAAATAAATTATTTTAAGCCTTCTGGAAATATAAAAATATCAGATTTAAGTATCGAACCTGGTAATGGCCTTTAATCGCCTTATTTAGCGTTTTTAGCGCATAGTATGTTTTAAAATCATATTGGACATACCCGGGTTGATACCTACTGATATAAGAGGAAAATTATCATATTTCAACAGTAAGCAAAGGTTGATTAACTCAGACTTCGGTTTTGAGCTTTTCGGCTTATGTGAAATTACCAAAACGCCCCTTCGGTGCATAGTTTGGTTATAAATGATATATTTCACATATATGCTTTAGCCTACTGTTATAACTCATCAAATTGAGTATGTTTGCTGTTTACATCAGACCTGTAACTCAGTTAAACATTTAAACTCTTTTACAACCTTTAAAATGACCAAACTACCCTACGGGGCATAGTTTGTGTTTAAATTAGTTCGGGGCATAATGAAAGACATCCTACTGATGTCGCAACCTATTGGAAGCATAATTAACTTAGGAAACCTGTTTAGGACCCATACGGTTACCCGTTACGCCTCTAGTGCGTTCGGTTCGGTTTATGTAACTAGTTTGCATAAATTAGCCGAAACGGGTCAAACCTTATCCGTTTAATCTCAAAATCCAGAATGTGTTTAGTTTACCTATATTATACAAGTCTTCAAACTTGTCGGGTCTAAACCACATTCTATTCCGGTCTTCGCTTAATCATGCGTTTGAACCGTAAACCTTCCTTAAAACTAACCGGTCTAAGTTACGACTTAAATAAGACCCGTTAGGAATCTAATAGGTTAATAAAACCTTCGTTCCAGATTAAGAGCCCCAGTAGAAGTACTTGTGCTTGCTGATTAAGATATACGGCTGAGAGTAAGTTGCATTGCTAGCTCAGGTAAATACTTTTAACTTATTTTCCCTTATACGGGCTTGGGATACGGTATTATAAAAATACCGCTTGGTCGGGTGTAGAAACCTTTTAATCGGAGATGATTAAATTGCATAATCCCGTTTTAATCTGTATTGATTGATAACAAATAACATTGGGGGTTAATGACCGTGTCCTGGATATCCTTGGCTCATTTTAAAAAGTGAGTGGCCACGACGTAAGCACAAGGTGTAGACATAACACCTCCTGTTGCATATGTATAACGTATACTCACTCGTAAGGGTATCTTCTTGTGAGATTATATTTGTGGTGTGTCGATTAATCTTGTCCGGCTTGTATTGTATAATCACCGGCCCTAAATGTTGGACAACCATGTAAATCGGATACAAGATTTTTATTAATAAAATTGTCCCAAGTATAAAAGATTAATTTTGCCTCTGTGCATTTTAATCAATGTGTCAAGATATTTTGTGCCGTTTGCACTCGAATCACTTTTCAAACTCTTTTTCCAAAATGAGTCAGTTAATTGTATTTACCAGTGTAAACTGACGTATTTTCCAAAAGGGTAAGCGACAGGTACTATGCGAAATTGGCTGGGAGCTCAGGGCGTCACTAGGGAATCTTGCAAGTTCTAGATGCCTAAAGTCTGTTGAACAGTTTTCTTTTATTGATCCACCTGTGGATCCTTTACCTTCCGTTGTAATACTTTGACATTACTTATATTCGGAATGTAATATATTTATCTTTTGCTTCCGCTGTGCATTATTATATTGTGTTGTTTGACCATGATGTTGCCAACCACGTCACGATACTCCCCCACCGGGCCCACCGGTGACACGTGGAAATTTGGGGTGTGACAGGTTGGTATCAGAGCCAACATTGAGTGAATTAAACACTAGCTTTATGTGTTTAATCTCAATGACACAATTGCACATTCCTAATTCTTCTGAGTCTAGACTTAACATAGGAATATTCTCAATTCTAATCTGGAAATTTTACTTCCAAATTTTTATTTGGATACGTCGCCAAGCGAAGAAGCCGTAATAGGAGTTCTCCACACCCGGAGCCCTGAGATGCTGAGCTTCGTACCGCGGCTAGAATGAAACGAGCATCTAAGGAGAATGCATTCAGAAATAAAATAAAGAAGAAACTCCTTTTACTGAAGATCGTTTCCTTATTAGTCCTTATAAGGACATATTTACCTTTCAGTCCCTTTAAGGACACATTATCTTTTCAAAGACCCGCTTAGGGCAACTCTGTACTTCTATTTTCATACAATGGATTGATTTAAATTAAGTTTTCAGTCTAAACATGAAATAGGAAATGATTGGAAAATAACAACCCTTAGAAGGGAAGTGCCTACGGGCTATAATTAACGTCCTCCGAGACTAAAGACGGTGGTAGCCTACAGCTCCCTGTCAAGAAAAGGTAATGAACTTTGATTCACACCTAAATGCCTCGATCCCAGACGATCATGGCTTATAAATTAAACTTGTCCACGTGACTAAGCCTTTTGTGCTATTACTAAATGTCTCGATCCCAGACGATCATGGCTTATAAATTAAACTTGTCCACGTGACTAGGCCTTTTGTGCCATTACTAATTCATAAATTGCCCTGATCCTCTGAAATCTTGGCTTATAAATTAAACTTGTCTACGCGACTAGGCCATTTGTGCTATTATTATATTATAAATTAGGATTTATGATAAAAATCCTGAATAAAATAAATATCCTTCCTTCCCTGCCAGTAGACATTTTAAAAAGAATCTTAAAGGTGAAATCTAGCCTATGCGGCCAAGATGGTGAAACCTACCCAAGGGATTCAGATCCTTGTTAACACCTAAGAACGTGTTAGCACTCCTGACAAATGTGATTCGATAAAATCACAACAGTCATCCTTATATTAGATTCTTCCAATTTCCTTATCTAGTCTATTGATTTAGAAATCATGGCTTGTGTCATCCTATAAGATGATCACATTATAAACATCCAGTAGTGATGAAGTGCCTACGGGCTAAACTTATTGCCCGATAAGGCAACGACAGTGGTGGTCTTTGGCCTCCTGTCCAAGAATGTTGGACCAGGTCCAAACATAATAGTCGGTAGGATCCATACGATCTCGACTAATAGCATCTAAGAAGATGATCATATTATAACCATCCCTCAGAAGGGAAATGCCCACGGGCTATATCTATTGTCCTAAAAGACAAAAGACAGTTGAAGTCTACAACTCCCTGTCAAGGTAATGAACAAGATTCAAACCTTAATGCCTAGATTCTCTGAAATCATGGCTTATAAAATTTAGGACTGTCCTTGTGACTAGGCCTTATGCGCCACTTTAATATCCTTAACGTTTTATAACTAGGATAAATTATAATGGAAAATACTAATTTAATATAACTAACAAGTTAACCAATATGGTTTATATTACCATGGTTGATAAATCGTCAAAGATGATGATTCCATATTAATCTCTGAATAAATCATTGTTAATATTTATGTAGCAATCAAGTTACATGGCTGGATTAGATGAAGTTAACAGTCACTTGAAGGAGAGCAATGATACTACCAGAATTAATGTAACTGGAGCAGAACTACAGGCAATAATAGATTATGCTGTTACTCGAGCACTTGATCGGCAGTATGATGAGTCGAATGATACCCACTCTAAGACTCTATCTGCGGCTAGCTGTAAGCCCCCTCTTAAAACACATGAGTCAAAGGAGGACGATGTTCATGACTTGTCAAATCAAAGGAGTATTCCGTCTAGACAAGTTGTGTTTCATCAAGAGGCACCAGTTAAGACCTGTTCATATAAATATTTTGTCTCCTGCAAGCCCAGAGACTTTACAGGAGAAAAAGGAGCCATCGATTGCATGACATGGCTCGATGAGATGGACGCTGTTGTTGACGTCAGCGGTTGTGCGGAGCAAGATGTTGTGAAATTTGTTTCACAATCATTCAAAGGGGAAGCGTTGGCATTGTGGAGATCATTGCTCCAAGCCACGGGAAAGGTTCTACTCTACAACTTATCTTGGGAGAAATTTGTTGCATTAGTCAAGGAAAACTATTGCCCCCAGCACGAGGTAGAAAAGATAGAATCAGACTTCTTGACTCTGGTCATGGAGAATTTGGATTGTCAGGCATATGTGACAAGTTTCAACACTATGTCCCGCCTAGTTCCTTATTTAGTCACCCCTGAACCTAAACGCATAGCGCGTTTCATTGGAGGCCTAGCACCAGAGATAAAAGGGAATGTTAAAGCGTCTAGGCCAACCACATATAGGTCCGCGGTGGACTTATCCTTATCTCTCACCTTAGATGCTATTAGAATTAAGTCTATTAAGGCTTCTGATGAGGGAAGAAGAGAAAGAGAGGAGGAAAACTCTCAACGATATAACAAGAAGAAGAAGGGAAACTCTGAGCGCGGGAAGAATTCCGAGTTTGGGAAGAACTCGAGTCAATCTGATAACAGACCCAAATGCAGTAACTGCAAAAAGCAACATTTTGGAAAATGTACAATAGACCCACGCGCTAAATTGTGTGGAATTTGCAAGACCAAGGGTCACAAAACCTTAGATTGCAAGGGGTTAAAGAACGCCACATGTTACAATTGTAACGAGGAAGGGCACATCAAGACCAACTGCCCAAAGCTTATAAAGAAGCCGGGAAAGGCTAGGGAAATAAGCGCATGAGTCTTCCGGGTGAACGCCAGGAGATGGTGCAGAAGGATAACTATATAACAGGTACTTTTCCTTATCAAGCAGTTTATGTAGAAATTTATTTGATGCTGGCACATGTGATTCAATAATGAACGGTGACTGTTGAGAACTGTTGTCTCCGTCTAAATAGGACTTCGGTCATTTTATACGAAGTAGAAATTGGCCGATGATACTTTAGAAAATGCTCCAACAAACCTTAGATGGATATTTTATATCTAATAGGAATCACTCTTTTCTGATATTCCTATGGCAAGCTTTCAAGCTACCTAAATTCTTTAATATAATAAAGACAGATGTGACGTTTTGATCCTCTGTCAGAAAAGTGATGGACTAGGTCCAAATCTTTAAGGCCACTGATGGTCTTTTACGACCTAGGCTAAGTAATATTAATATATTTTAAATAACGTTCATTAAGAATGTTAGTGCTATAATAGCCTGTATAGGTTATTGACACCATGGTTAGTATATATTAAGGCCATCAAAATAAAAATAGTAATTGTTGGATTTCAACTAAGAAATTGTTTTATTGGTATTAGGAACCAATATCGAGTATGGCAAACTCGGATAAGACAACAAGCAATCGCGCCATTGATGACGCGACGCATTCTAATGATGCTGAAATTGTAAACCTTAGAATTTCCAAAGATGTTCTTCAAACTATGATAGACGCAGCCGTTGGAAAAGCTGTGAAGAGAGCTGTGAAAAAGTTAAAGGAGACCCATGTTGTTCAGTCCAAATTTTATCTAGGACCACATTTCCTTACTCATAAGAAGGATCTCGTTCATGCCTCTGATGCAAAGGATGAACTAAAAAGGAAAAGGAAGGTAGATAACTCCCAGAGTTCTAAGAAAAAGAACAAACAAAAGTCCGACCAGAAACCAGTATGTGAGACCTGCAAGAAGCGCCATTATGGGAAATGCAGGTTTGAACCAAATTCCAAATCACAGCCCAGGGCTTGTGGGATCTGCAAGGCTGAAGGACATAAAACGTTGGACTGTAAGGACATGATGAGTGCAGTCTGCTTCGGCTGTAATGAGAAGGGCCACATCAAGACTACGTGCCCTAAATTCGTCAAAGGAAATGCGGCTGAGGAAGTAAAGCCTAAAATTGAAAGAGCCTAAAATGCCCAAGCTAGTCCATAAATAATGTCATCAGGTACATTCCTTGGCATTTTTTTTCAGTAATTTAAATGCTAAGAGTTTTATTTTGGTTCGGATACCAGTAAATCCTTCATAAACTATAAGTTCAACAAGTTAAAAAAAAACCGGTGGAAATGGCCGTCCCCGGATTCGAACCCGGGTCTAGGCCGCACCCTTTCGCGCGCCTAGCCAACTGAGCTAGGTGCCTAGTTTGTGAAACTTCCATTATTAATTAATTATAAGCACTTGTACAATAAACTTCCTTATCATTGATCAATACTAATTTCTGCTAAGTATCCTGTTTTTAATACAGGCAATAATAAATCTTCATGAACCATAAACTTAGCAAAATTTTTATTATTATCCACAAGGTATAACTACCAAGGAAACCTTAGTAACCGATTCTTCTCGTATCGGCAAGAAATCCTTCCGAAGATCTAATAGCACTCTTTCTTTGCATAGAGTACGACAACATATGTTATTTTAATTATTTTTCTTTTCTCATTGTTTTCTATCGCCTGCGAATGCCAAACTATGTTTGATAAAAGTGTCATATGAGGATTGGCGTATCCTAGTGTGTCCCATATATTATTTCCATGTCTGATCAGCATGGAGGTTTAATACATGGAACCCCTAAGATATCCCAACGATCATATTGTACTAAAGTCGACTAGTAGTATTCAAGGAAGATATCCAAAAATGGAAAAAAAAATTTCTCCAAGTAAATGTTCCCGATTAATGAATTCGAGGACTTATAACATAAAGGTGTCACTCAATTGGCACGGACAATGATGGATGAACTGGAGCCTGAGATATGGAAAAATCTCTGTAGCCTCCTTGTATCTTAATTATCTTCTCCTAAGTTTACCCTGTTTACCTCCCTAGAGGCAAGTAGAGTTAAGATTAACATCCCGCTTTGGGTTAGAGTGTTGTGAAAACTCCATATTGATTATGGAATAAACGAAACCTTGAGTAAGTAGGTGTTAAGACATAGGTTCATATAGCCTAACTCGATACTCCGAGAGTTTGATATTGTTATATAAGAAAGACGGTTCATTTTGCTTATGCATGCATGCCGCAACCCTAAATAGGCAACGATTAAGAATTTGCCATCAACTACCCAGGATCGTCGAATTGTTCGACTAACGACAAGGATTAGCTATTCCTTAATATTAGTTAAGTAATGGTTGGAATAACCACCTTAAGATAAGCTTTTCTTTAATAATTGATATGTAAGTATTAAGGCTACTCCTTTGGAGACCTTGTATAGATGAAATGTTAAATATCCATTGATAGGACAATAGTTTGGTAAGCCCAAACATTAAGATCTGAATGTTGCATTATAGACGATCAATAAGATCACGCAAATTCATAATCATCAGTAAGATGCCAGTATACGGCAGAAAATTAAGGATTATGAAAATAGCAAACCTCCTAAATTCTTGTTAAGAAATAAGGTTCAACAATAGGTATCACCCTGGAAAAGAGTGATGCGAATTGGTAAGAAAGGCAAGCTAAGCCCGAGATACATAGGACCTTTCGAGGTTATCGAACGTGTCGGTTCAGTTGCCTATAAGCTAAACTTACCTGAAGAGCTCAGTGGAATTCACAATGTGTTCCACATCTGCAATCTGAAGAAGTGTTTCGCTGATGAATCACTGGTTATACCACATACGGATGTGCATAAAGATGAGAGCTTAAAATTTGAGGAAGAACCTTTGACGATTGAAGATCAATAGGTAAAGAAGCTTCGTAAGAAGCATGTACCTATTGTAAAGGTCAAATGGGATGCCCATAGAGGTCCCGAATTCACGTGGGAGGTTGAATCCACGATGAAAGAAAAGTACCCTTACTTATTTCAGTAAATCTCGGGTCGAGATTTATTTTAAGGGGGTGAGGATGTAACACCTCGAAAATTCACGTCCTATAATGTGTTGACACGTGTCATAAAGTCTGAACGTGTGAAGGAAATGTTATAGAAGGACTAAAGTTGACAAACATGGAAAGTATGAGAGATTACGTATTCTAAGTGTCAACCGTGAATAAATATAATGTACATTAACCCTACACGATGCTCATACCTTCAAACGAATAAATCATGGATCATACGAAGCTAAAGGTGAGAGATTACAAACTACAGGGGTTAAATGTGTCAACATGTTTAAAGATATACCTCTGAGTGACCTTTTTACAAACCCGAAGCTTTGAAAATGTTAATTATGCTCACTAGAATGCACGGTTCAAATTTCGTACAGTTTCGTTAACGTATGAGAAAGTTATGATCAAATTCGTGTGCGAGGGGTTAAAGCGTCAACGTTAAAAATTAGGCCTTTTCGGGTAACAATAAAGTTACCCGGGGACTTAACGAAGTGGGTATATATCTTGAGGCCCTTATAGATCAATATTGAGGGTCCATATCGCAATAAACAAGTGTCTGTACAAAGTTTGAAGAGACAGGGACTGAAACTGCAATTTAACAAAAATATGTTGGAAGACCCTAAGGGCTCGCGTAGCGCGAGCACCTGATACACATGCAGTGGCGCTACGCCACTGCCACATCTGGAACAGAATTGTTATTTTTTTGATCCTTTGTCTGCACATTGAACTTGGATGCAACTTTGATCGATCTTACTCCTTCATTTGGCCCCTAAAAACACCCTGGAACATGTAGGACACATGTGGGATTGTTGTGGTGTGTCCTAGACTTGTTTGTCAATCATCTATGGTGAGTAACTTTACTATAAATAGGCCTTCAATGTCTCAAACAATTCCACACATCTTCATCTGGCCATTTAGAGCTTTTGTGGAACTTCCAAGCAGCCCCCAAGCCTTCCTAAGCATCCATTAAGCACTAGTAAGTATGCCTAACCTTCTCTAATTATGTTTAGCTTAGTATTTAGCTTAAAAGTCAAAATATCGTAGTTAACGTTTGACTTTGAGATTAGTTATAAACGGCTCAGTCATATCTCAAATTGAAAGTTGTGATGAGTTGGTAATTATGTGGGTAATAAACCCTCAAAAGGGTTCCCCCTGATTTCCACTCTAACTAGGTCGTTTGTCGAGTCAAAGATGATTAGAAAAAGTCAACAGAAATATAATCTTTCGTTTAACGCATAATTAACAAGGTAAAAGGCGTGTAACCTATTTTATCATTCATATAACTTGATAATAAGCATAAGAACTTGTCTAAGCTTGTTTGATTCGACAACTTTCCATTGTGAACCGATTCGGAACCGAAAGTCGCAAAGCTTTGACTTTTGCTTTGACTTCAGTTCTGACCCGCTTTAGTATGATTTGGAAATACCTTAGGGTTTCCTTAGGACCAGGATACATGTTAGCATAACCCTCTGTGGTTGGTTCATTGATTGACCCATTCGTTTACGCGTCTCCGTTAATTGCTCATATGTTGACCATTATGCCCTTATTACCTTAGGACGTGATTTATGAAAATGTAAAAGTGTAGAAACCTTAATTACTGATATATAAACTTGTATGCAAAGTTTGACATCAGTTTGACTTATAGATTAAGAGTTATGCTCATTATCGCAAAACTAATGCTTTATGTTAATAAAACGGCGTAATTAGCGTATAGCCTAGTTAAGCCGACTTTTTGGTATCAAACTTAATACCCACTGATGTAATATATTATTTTGGGATTTTTAAAGATTTTTAATTAATTTTAGGCTGAGCATAACTCATAGTCGTAGGCTTAATTCGGTAATTGTCGGTTTTGCCCTTACGGGCCATAAAATGAGTTTTACATATCTAAACGACCTCAAACCTTTTGCCACTGAATAGTTATGATAAATAAATTATTTTAAGCCTTCTGGAAATATAAAAATATCAGATTTAAGTATCGAACCTGGTAATGGCCTTTAATCGCCTTATTTAGCGTTTTTAGCGCATAGTATGTTTTAAAATCATATTGGACATACCCGGGTTGATACCTACTGATATAAGAGGCAAATTATCATATTTCAACAGTAAGCAAAGGTTGATTAACTCAGACTTCGGTTTTGAGCTTTTCGGCTTATGTGAAATTACCAAAACGCCCATTCGGTGCATAGTTTGGTTATAAATGATATATTTCACATATATGCTTTAGCCTACTGTTATAACTCATCAAATTGAGTATGTTTGCTGTTTACATCAGACCTGTAACTCAGTTAAACATTTAAACTCTTTTACAACCTTTAAAATGACCAAACTACCCTACGGGGCATAGTTTGTGTTTAAATTAGTTCGGGGCATAATGAAAGACATCCTACTGATGTCGCAACCTATTGGAAGCATAATTAACTTAGGAAACCTGTTTAGGACCCATACGGTTACCCGTTACGCCTCTAGTGCGTTCGGTTCGGTTTATGTAACTAGTTTGCATAAATTAGCCGAAACGGGTCAAACCTTATCCGTTTAATCTCAAAATCCAGAATGTGTTTAGTTTACCTATATTATACAAGTCTTCAAACTTGTCGGGTCTAAACCACATTCTATTCCGGTCTTCGCTTAATCATGCGTTTGAACCGTAAACCTTCCTTAAAACTAACCGGTCTAAGTTACGACTTAAATAAGACCCGTTAGGAATCTAATAGGTTAATAAAACCTTCGTTCCAGATTAAGAGCCCCAGTAGAAGTACTTGTGCTTGCTGATTAAGATATACGGCTGAGAGTAAGTTGCATTGCTAGCTCAGGTAAATACTTTTAACTTATTTTCCCTTATACGGGCTTGGGATACGGTATTATAAAAATACCGCTTGGTCGGGTGTAGAAACCTTTTAATCGGAGATGATTAAATTGCATAATCCCGTTTTAATCTGTATTGATTGATAACAAATAACATTGGGGGTTAATGACCGTGTCCTGGATATCCTTGGCTCATTTTAAAAAGTGAGTGGCCACGACGTAAGCACAAGGTGTAGACATAACACCTCCTGTTGCATATGTATAACGTATACTCACTCGTAAGGGTATCTTCTTGTGAGATTATATTTGTGGTGTGTCGATTAATCTTGTCCGGCTTGTATTGTATAATCACCGGCCCTAAATGTTGGACAACCATGTAAATCGGATACAAGATTTTTATTAATAAAATTGTCCCAAGTATAAAAGATTAATTTTGCCTCTGTGCATTTTAATCAATGTGTCAAGATATTTTGTGTCGTTTGCACTCGAATCACTTTTCAAACTCTTTTTCCAAAATGAGTCAGTTAATTGTATTTACCAGTGTAAACTGACGTATTTTCCAAAAGGGTAAGCGACAGGTACTATGCGAAATTGGCTGGGAGCTCAGGGCGTCACTAGGGAATCTTGCAAGTTCTAGATGCCTAAAGTCTGTTGAACAGTTTTCTTTTATTGATCCACCTGTGGATCCTTTACCTTCCGTTGTAATACTTTGACATTACTTATATTCGGAATGTAATATATTTATCTTTTGCTTCCGCTGTGCATTATTATATTGTGTTGTTTGACCATGATGTTGCCAACCACGTCACGATACTCCCCCACCGGGCCCACCGGTGACACGTGGAAATTTGGGGTGTGACAGGAAATGACTTTCTTTTTGGGCCTACAAGTACAACAAACTGAGTCTGGGATATTCATCCATCAGACTAAATATGTTGGTGACATCTTGAGCCGGTTCCAGATGTCTGATGCAACGCCCATCGGTACCCCATTGCCGCAAAATCACGGAATTACTCCAGACTTGAAGGGTGAAGCTACTAGCCCCTCATACTACCGCGCGATGATCGGATCCCTTATGTACCTCACAGCATCAAGACCAGATATAATGTACCCAACGTGCCTGCTTGCCAGATATCAAGTCAACCCGAAGGCCTCACATCTTGCAGCTGTAAAAAGGATTTTTCGTTATTTGAAGGGTTACCCTGACACCGGTCTATGGTACCCTAGGGATAATAACTTTGACTTGATCGCATTCAGTGATTCTGATTTTGGCGGATACAAAATCGACGGCAAATCCACAACGGCTGGATGTCAGTTTTTGGGAAATCGCCTAGTCACATGGCAGTGCAAGAAGCAGACGTGCGTCGCTACATCAACATGCGAAGCTGAATACATTGCTGCCTCAAGTTGTTGCTCCCAAGTCCTATGGATCCAACAACAAATGCGTGACTACGGTTTTGAATTCCTAACTACTTCTATTTACGTTGATAATTCTGCTGCCTTACAGATCACTAAAAATCCTGTGCAGCATTCAAAGACTAAGCACATCGAAATTAAGTATCACTTCATACGTGATTGCTTTGAGAAAAGGCTAATCGATGTTGCTTACGTCCACACCGATGACCAACGTGCCGACCTTTTTACCAAAGCATTTGACAAATCACGATTTGACTATTTATTATTGGTAAACGGCATTGAGGTCAAGCAAGAGTAAAACCAACATCGGAAAATCATTTTTGTAAATACCTTTGTGTTTTAAATTTACCTTAGTTTATTGATTTTAGGGGGAGTAAGTTAAATCCAAAATTTGAAAATCCAAAAACATCAAAAAATTTCAAAAACACAAAAACAATAGAAAAACAAAAATGAGTTTCCTGGCGAGCAAAAGAGAAAATGATAGTACATCAGTGGTCTGTCTAAACCTCTTTAAACCTAAACTGAAAAGCGATAAGCAGCTCTATATAAGATGTATCGGTAGGCTCACAATCATTTTAAAGTGTGCAGGGTGATATAAATCTTAATCGACTGAAGACCAGGTGGGAACCATTCATTGGCATATGGTCTTAGTACCGAAATTTCGTTTGAGAGATTGCCGAGGTTCTGAGATATTCGGTCTTTATGCTGCTTATCATCTGGGTATCATGGTTGTATCTTTTTCCGAAAAATAACGGGGACGCAAGTCTAGATCTTCCATGATACTATACATACGTGTACATACTGCATACGACCTCAATAAGTGATCAACAATCACATGTCCAAACAAATAAGTGATAATTTATCACATTTATCCGGGAGTCAAGTTCGTCTCTCTGCTGTACGAAAGTACTGACCTGTTCACGGACTTGCTCCTGTGCCCTCATGCATCGAAAATCAAGTTCCTCATCAATAAGTGATTCTATCACATAGGGCTTGTTTTCAATCAAAATAAGTGAGTTTCTCACATCATATACGGTCAAACAGATGATAATCGGTATACTCACTGGTAAGATGAACCCTCGTGCATACCTTGATACGGGAATGTGTCGTGATGTGGATGAACACCGGTCGGTAAGTATAAATCATACCTTAACGTATCCCCTCGCCATGATTACATCTGATAAGTTGAGCTTATGTGGACAACAATACCGATAATTGTTATAGGATGCTTATCTTAATGTTAACTAATTGAACAACAAGAGCGTTTTGGCATGACCGTACACTGATATGATTCTCTTACCCTCGAAACTCACAAAAAGAATGTCTGTAAATATTTATTTATTGCTTTCAGTTTCTGCATCTTTGTATATATTTATTTACTGCTTTCAGTCTTTACATTTGAAATATTAAAAAAAATACCAAAAAGATTTTAGGTGTGTTTTAATTTAAACTTTATAAAAATCAAAAAGATTTTATTTCTGCTTTAGTTTTGATTAACCGATGTTGGATCTCAAGTCTTCGTTACCTGAAACCTGAACGAAAACCGAATCGACTGAAACTTCATAAATGGTCAGAATTTGCAAAGTTTTTGAAAGTTAAAACTTAAAATTGATAAATTTGTTAAACTTTCAAACTGTCGGACGGTGATTGATTGCACAATGGTCACATGTGTGTCGTTTACTTATGATATTCCAAGCAGTTGTTCTCATTACGCGTTTAGATTTCTTGCATGTGCAGATTCTAAAGGCAATGAGAACATGGTCGATGACAAGCTTCGGAATGAAAACACGACGTGAAGGCACTCAAATGATGAAGATGATCGAGTTGCCGCTGACAATCATCAACACCACAAGGATCTCAATTCATAAAGATCAAGACTTTCACGAGCATAACTCAAGGGGGAGCTTATGTTAAGGGGGAGTTTGTCAACACACTTCCTACACGAAACGGGGAGTTTGTTGGTACCCTTTCTGCTTTAAAGACGTGAAGACTTTATAGATCCTCCGACATTGAAGACTTGAAAGGACGTCAAAGACTTGAAGACACGAGGGACCTACAAGAATTAAGATCGAGACAAAGATCGAGACAAAGCTACAGCCAAGGGGGAGTTTGTTGGTGCACTTGTGTCTGTACTTTGTCTGTATTTTGTCATTATCGAAACGATGTCTTTGTTAGTCTTGTAAGTTTGACCAAGTCAACCATCCTCCGGTTTGACTTGGTCAAACAGTCAACACAATGGTTGTAATATGTCTGGGTCGAAGGAGGTGTCATCGAAGGATTGTTTATATCCTTCGATGAGCTCGAAAGATAACCTTCGAAGGATAGACCACGAAGGATATCATCCTTCGTGGTATATGTGATCCTTCGATGGGTTCCTGGTCGACAGATGATCTTACGATCAGTCTGTCTGATCCTTCGACCAGACGAGCTGTGTTGGGTATAAATACCCATGTGTTGTGTTCACTTCAGCAGTTAGACATAGTTAGACAGGAAGACAGACTCAGAGAGAGAGAGAGAGAACACACACACTGAGAGAGTTTGCAAAACTGATTTGTAAACATTGCATTGTAACCGAACCTTTCATACGCATTAATACAAGTGGTGTTAATCGGTGAAGTTTGTGTGTTGTGTTTGTGCTTGTTCTATCTCGGTTTGCATGCTAGCTTGGATTCCGCACTTGCTAGTGTGTTAGACATAACAAGGAATAGGTTAAACCTCAACCTCCGAGGGACCTACACAAATGACAAGTCCTAAAATTCAAGCGGACATCAAACATTGTTATGCTCAAGAGGTAATTAAACAAATTTTAGAAGAACTTGGTGATGATATTTTTTCTTTATTAGTAGATGAATCATGTGATGTATCAAAAAAAGAACAAATGGCGGTTGTTATTCGTTTTGTTGATAAAGTTGGGATTATTAAGGAGCGTTTTATTGGGCTTGTTCATGTCAAAGAGACAAGCGAAATAACACTCAAAACGGCTATTGATGATATATTGGCACGTTACGGGTTAAGTTTGAAAAGGATTAGAGGCCAAGGTTATGACGGGGCAAGTAACATGTTTGGCGAGTTTAATGGCCTAAGGGCTCTAATCTTAAAGGAAAATATTTCGGCTTTTTATATTCATTGCTTTGCACACTAACTTCAACTAGTTGTTGTGGCGGTGGCTCACAAACACACACCAATTTCGAGAATTTTTGAAACGATAACATGTTTAAAAAATGTCGTTTGTGCATCTTCGAAACGACAAGATATGCTTTGTGAAAGCCAAAGAAAACAATTGGAAAAAATGGAAGACATACTTTGCACCAGAAGTGGGTTGAACCAAGAAATGACACTTTCAAGGCCCCGGGATACACGTTGGAATTCCCATTACAAGACACTTTCCCATTTAATTTCTTTATATCCAAACATTATTGAAGTTCTTGGATGGTCAGTAGAAACGGGTCAAACTCTTCCTTGTAGTAGACAAGCGGACGAACTTCTAGAGGATATGAAAAAATATGACTTTATATTTTACATACACTTGATGGAGCATATTCTAAACATCACAAATACGTTGTCCCAATGTCTTCAAAGAAAGGAGCAAGATTTGATGAATGCGGTTAAACTGGTTTCTTCCACCAAAAACCAACTTGAAAAGTTTAGGTTGGAAGGTTTTAATGAGTTCTTGGAGAAGGTTAACTCCTTTTGTGACATGTATGAACTTGAGGTGAAAAAATTGGATGATGAATACGTTAACCCAAGGTGGCCAAGAAGAAAGACGAACATCACAAATCGGCATTATTACGAGTGTGATTGCTTCAATGCGGTTCTAGATTTGCAAATTCAAGAATTTGGGAACCGTTTTAATGAGGTAACATCTGAACTACTTGTTTGTATGAGTTGTTTGAGTCCGTGTGATAATTTTAGTGCATTTGACATTCCAAATATACTAAAGCTAGCTGAGAAGTATCCATATGATTTCAATGAAGAGGAAAAACGAAGGCTTCCGGTTTAACTCGGAAACTACTTTAATTTTGTGAAAAAAGATAAACAATTCGCCAACTTCGATGGTTTGTCAAGTCTTGTTAGGTTAATTTTTTCAACAAATATTCACGTAACTTATACATTGGTATATCGGTTATTGAAGCTTGTTCTCGTATTACGCGTCGCAACTGCAACCATTGAAAGATGTTTTTCGGCAATGAAGAATGTGAAGACCGACTTGCGTGATCGGATTGGGGATGAGAATTTAAGTGATAGTTGTGTATGTTATATAGAGAAAGACTTGCTTAAGAAAGTAGCTTTAGATGATGTTTTGGATAGATTTCAAAAAATGAAAACCCGTAGGGCGACGTTTTAATTACGTTTGTAACAAGATTTGAAATGTTTGACGAATATATCAATTTAGTTTGATGTTCTTTTGTCTTACATGACCCGACCCGACCCGATACAACCGATTTTTTTATTTATATACATAGGGGCCTAAAATTTTTAAAAATGTTCCGCACCCCTATGAAAAAAATTCCTGGATCCGCTACTGATAGTGATTACCATACTATTTTTGCATCAATACTAGGGCTGTCATAACGGGTTAACCCGATCTGTTAAGACACGAACACGATAAGACACGAACCCGAAACACGTAAACACGAACACGACACGAAATCTTATCGTGTCAGATTTTCGAAACACGAACCTGTTAATAAACAGGTTACACGAAACGACGTGTTAAGACACCAAAAAATTACCAACGTATCATACGACCTGTTTAAGACACCAACACGACATGTTTAAGACACAAACACGACCTGTTAAGACACGAACACGACCTCTTAAGACATGAACACAACCTGTTTAAGACACGAACACGGCCGAATTAGGGAAGCTATGAACCGAATTGGGAATGGTGGTGGTTGTGAGAGAGATTTAAAAAATAGGGTTTGGATTGTGTATAATTCATCCTAGGTCCCACGATTGATGACCCCATTTCCACACCCATATATAACATTTTTTTTATTTTTAATTATTAACATGTACTAAACGGGTCTTAACAGGTTAACGGGTTTTAACCTGTTTTAGACACGAAACCTGTTAAGGTCAAACACAAAACATGATAACTTCGTGTAGGTTCGTGTCGTGTTATCGTGTTCGTGTCAGAATTGCCAGCCCTAATCAATACTATAAAATTTGTGCATTAATGAGATAGTACAATATTGTCTTTGAAAAGATATTCACAAATGATAATTAAATGTACGCGTTATAAAATTATGAGTAAACTGCCATTTTGGTCCCTGAGGTTTAGTCACTTTTACCACTTTAGTCCAAAACTCAAACATTTTAAATTTGGGTCCCTGTTGTTTCATTTTTATTGGCATTTTGGTCCAAAAATGAAATCAGCTGATATTTGCCTAAAAAAATCCTGTTATTTTGTCCTTTTACTCAGGGGCAAAATGGCCAAATATCAGCTGATTTAATTAATTTAATTAATGATGTGTTATAATAAAATTATATTGACCATTTTGGCCCTGAGAAAAAGGACAAAATAACAGGATTTTATTAGCCAAATATTAGCTGATTTCATTTTTGGACCAAAATGGCAATAAAAGTGAAACCACAGGGACCCAAATTCAAAAGATTTGAGTTTTGAACTAAAGTGGCAAAAGTGATCAAACCTTAGGGACCAAAATGGCAGTTTACTCTAAAATTATTTAACTAAAGTGATAACATGAGGAATGTAATTTTTATAGATATTTAATCTTTAATATGTTAAAAAGAAATGTGGGTGTTATTTACGAAATGCGTCCCTTCTTTTGCATTTTAACTTTAACCCTTCATCCATTTCTTCGTCCATACTTGGTCCCTCCTGTGGCCTGCCTTTTGCGTATACGTGTATGTATACGAGTTTTTTTCATTGATCTTGCCTTTTTAGTTTTTATCACAATACCGTCGAGGATTTCACGCCGTCGATTTTTCGTGATTATGTATGGGCTTATTCTTCCTTCTCCGGCAATTTGGTAGTTCAAATACCCACAGGCGGCAAAAAGTAGGTCTTATTTTTAAATCTCGTATTTGTAGAGAGAGAAACCTTTGCTGGAAAAGAGAGAGTACAGAGGGTGGCGGTGGTGGGAAGGAGCCGAAGGTGGTGGATGATGGTGATATAGAGAGAGAAGGGAGTACATAAATATCTGAGTGTGTTCTGGCCGTTTCTGTCACCTAATATTCATTATCCGTGATTATGTGACCGTTACAACGGAGACAATTGTGGTCCAGTGGTGGTAGCGACGGCTAGGTGGAGGTGGCTACTAGCAGGTTTTGTTGTGTTGGCAATGGTTGTTTGTGGTTTGGTGGTGTGTTGGTGTGTTGGTAATGGTGATAGTGGTGGTGGTGTCGGAAAGAAGAAAAATATAGTATAGGGGCTAGAGTGTAATATGGTGTTCTATATATACACCATCTCTAGTTATTCCAGTTTTTAGTACAATACATTTTCTTAATACAATTCAAACCCAAATCCGATATTTTTCTCTATACCAAACAACATGGTATCAGAGCAGTGTTTCTGATTCTTGGAACACGCTCATCATCTACAACCTATCCGAAAGCAATTCCAATCTCAAACCAAAAATCCCAACCCAAAATCAAAACTAAAAAAAAAACTCAAATCAAACAACAAAAAAACCGATCGGGAAGCAATACCACTCACCGACATCAGATTTAATCGCCGCCGTGAAAAAAAAATCTGTTACTTTCTGCATCGAGTCGGACTTCCAAACACCCGACAACTTGAAACCCGTATCATCTCCGCCGCCCGCAACCACCAGCATTCACTACCGCCGCCACACCCACGATCCGAGTCGATACAATCCGACCGACAGTTTGGAACATCGCTGAAATCATAGCCTTCCGTCATTATTGATTGAGAATTATAAATACAGGTGACTTTGGAGGTGAACGGTGGAGGTGATAGCCTTGATAGGAGCGGTGATCTTGACTCCGGTGTAGCAAGAAGAACAGGAAGCTGGTGGTTATGTACCCAATTGCAATAAAAGAAGAAGATAAGAGAAGGAAGAAAGTGGAGTAGTGGGTGGCGGCTGAGAACTCTTGAATATTAGGGTTTTTTGATAAATTCGCTAGGTTATTGAAGAAAGCCTGGTGGTTTTTAATTTTTTAGGGGTGTTAGATAAATACTCCTCACTAAGTACGCTCAGTAATCCCGCTGCATAACATCTCGCATAATTCCGCTACTTATTCAGCTGCTTATTCCGACCCGTAGTTCTGCTGCATAATTCCGCTGGTTGTTTAAATCTTGAACGCGAGTTCAAGTCGCCGGTGAATTGTGATAAATTCGCCGCGTGAGATAGCTTCGCCATTTAGCGGAGTTATTCCGAACTTAATTTTTTGAACGCGATTTCGGCGTATTTGGTTGCCTATTAAATACGCTCGGTTTGGTTGCAAAAAAAAATGGAAATCAATCATAGTAGGAACAGTGCTTGGATTTTCGATTCTGGTGCCACTGACACCATGACGTTTGAACCATCAGACATACGATCAATGTCCAATCCTCAAAAAACTCGAATCCAGACTGCAAATAATGGAATGATGCAAGTGAAAGGAGGAGGAACAATTGAAATTTCACCAACTATGAAATTATCAAATTGTCTTTATGTTCCATCATTATCGCACAAACTGCTCTCAATTAGCCATATTACCAAAGAGCTAAATTGCACAGTACTAATGCATCCTACTTTCTGCCTTTTACAGGATATCAGGACGGGTGTGATTATTGGACGTGGTACTGAGCGCCAAGGATTGTACTATGTGGATGAAGTGGCTCAACAGAGTACTGTGATGTTGGCTCATGGAACTGATAACCGGGAAGCCTGGCTATGGCATAGACGTTTGGGACATCCATCCCATGATTATTCGCACCTTTTGCTTCCAAAACTCTTCCCTTCAAATGGGAAAATAGAGTGTGAAACCTGTCTTCGCGCTAAAAGCCATCGACAATCGTTCAAACCTAGCAATACGAAAGTGGCCTCACCTTTCTCACTTATCCATTCCGATGTGTGGGGTCCTGCTCCTGTGATGGGGGGGGGGCAGGGTCTTCGGTACTTTATACTATTCGTGGATGATTGCACTCGCATGACATGGGTATATTTTTTAAAAAATAAAGCCGAAGTGTACGAAAAATTTGTCATGTTTTATGCTATGATTCAAACTCAATTTCAAACTCAAATTCAAATCCTTCGATCCGACAATGGGGGGGAATTTGTCAATACATCTATGAAACAATTCTTTAAAACCAAAGGATTAATTCATCAAACCTCCTGTGCTCATACCCCCGAACAAAACGGTGTTTCCGAACGGAAAAACCGTATTATTCTTGAAATGACTCGTGCCCTTTTGATCGAATCTCAGGTCCCTAAATCTTTCTGGCCGGAGGCAGTTGCAACCTCCGTGTATCTGCTGAATCGGCTTCCCACAAAAGCTCTTAAATTTAAGACTCCCTTAGATTGTCTGTCTAAGTCTGCCAGTATTCCTCATCCTCTTACACTTGAACCTCGAATCTTCGGGTGTACCGCATTTGTTCATATACCAAAAACCAATCGAAACAAGCTTGGCCCATGTGCTGAAAAATGTGTATTTGTCGGCTATGAGATTGATCAAATAGGTTACCGATGTTATAATCCAACAACTCGTCAAATGTTTACCACAATGAATGTTGACTTTCTTGAAACAAAATACTTTTATAACACCCAACTCAGTGGTCAGGGGGAGAATGACAGTATAGACACTCTGAGCTGGTTAACCCAAATTCCCTCATCTGAAGAAGTCACAACAGAAAACTATCACAGTACTGCGAGTCCTTCAAACACAGACACACAATCCGCGGAGCACAGTACCACTGAAGAAAGTCCATCCAACGTGATGCCTGAGGTAAGAAATACTGAGAACCCTGAATGTTCTACGTCGTATAACTATGAGACAACAAGGGAACAAATAGAACCGACAAATACAGAACAAGTTGATCCAGTTGTTGAACAGGTTGAACCAGTTGTTGAACATGTTGAACCAGTTGCAGCAGAGACTACTGGAAGATACTCTCTCCCACCTAGAGCCAACAGAGGGGTTCCTCCAAAACGGTACTCCCCAGAGAGGGAGACCAGAAATTCAAGATATCCTGTAGCTAATATGGTCAACGGGAACTTATCTAATAGTGAGAAATCATTTGTTACTTCTCTATACACTGAACAAATACCTAATTCCGTAAAGGAAGCTCAAGGTAAGAAGAACTGGGAGGAAGCAATGGAAGTGGAGATGCGTGCTCTTATGAAAAACAACACATGGGAGAAGTGCATTCTTCCTAGAGGAAAGAAAACAGTTGGATGCCGGTGGGTGTATTCGATTAAATATAAACCAGATGGTTCTATTGGAAGATACAAAGCCCGGCTTGTAGCCAAAGGGTACACTCAGACGTATGGGATCGATTACTCTGAAACATTTTCTCCGGTTACCATAAGAGTTCTCTTTTCCGTGGCAGCTAACAAGGATTGGCCCCTTCATCAATTTGATGTTACGAATGCATTTCTTCATGGAGACCTAACTGAAGAAGTTTACATGGAAGCACCTCCAGGTTTTTCAGGGGGTTTTAAAGATGGGGAAGTTTGTAGGTTGAAGAAATCTCTATACGGGCTAAAACAGTCTCCTCGAGCATGGTTTGGAAAGTTCACCTTGGCCATGAAAGAATACGGGTATCACCAAAGTAACGCTGATCATACCTTGTTCCTCAAAAGGAGGAACGGCCTCGTAACTCGCTTGATCATATATGTGGACGACATGATTATCACTGGAGATGATGTAGAAGAAATAGCAAAGCTGAAGAGAAATTTGTTTTCAAAGTTTGAAATGAAAGACCTTGGGAATCTCAAGTATTTCCTTGGAATAGAAGTTCTCAGGTCTAAACGGGGGATTTTCATCTGCCAAAAGAAGTATGTTCTTGATCTCTTGGCGGAAACGGGGTTGATTGATTGTAAACCAGCAGATACTCCAATGGTGGTGAACCACAATCTTCACATGGAACTCGATGGAAAGCTCGCAGACAAAGAAAGATATCAACGGCTCGTGGGCAAGTTAATTTATCTCTCCCATACTCGTCCTGATATAGCTTATGCTGTTGGAGTGGTAAGTCAGTTTATGCACCAACCGCAAGTTGCCCACATGGAAGCTGCTCAGAGAATTCTAAGGTATCTAAAGGGTACCGCAGGCCATGGAGTGTTGTTCAAAGCAAGTGGACATTTAAATGTTGAGCTCTACACGGACGCCGACTGGGCAGGAGATAAGGGAAACCGAAGGTCAACGTCAGGGTACTTCTCCTTGGTTGGTGGAAACCTTGTCACCTGGAGAAGTAAGAAACAGAA
>JARYGA010027328.1:0-35125 GCA_030545235.1 Helianthus tuberosus
ACCCAACTAAACACCCCGGCCCAACATGTTGGGCGGTCAGCACAGCCTTGTACGACCCACATCATGTTGTGCGATCCGTTACTCACCTGGCCCAGTCTATGGATAAGCCCAATAGCACCCGACCGGGTAACTAGAAACCCAATCAGAACTATAAGCATATACACGGCCCAATTAAGTAAACAGATAACATATCTTGTGCGATCCGTTTAATCTTGTACGACTGATGGTACCTTGTGCGACTGATGGTACCTTGTGCGATCAGATCAGGTCTTGTGCGACCTGATCTTTTACGATCAACAACTTGTACGATCAGAAAGCTTGTGTGATAATATTTGTTCTTGTGCGATTTGTTACCAACTTTCCTAAACTTATGAAATTCGGTTACACCATTTAACAGTTTCCTTCTTTACATAAAATCAATCAACACAGTCCACAGTTTCTAACCATCCATTTATCGATCAAAACAAGGTTTTATCATCCAATCTCTATGAACCCTAATCATGTTTTCAATCATAACAACATCTTAAAACATTCAAACTATTAGATCATGGGATTAAAATCATACAACACATCATACTCAATCATCACTTTAAATCCGAGCACACAAACACACAGCCGATTACTTGCATCCATTCGGTTCTTAAATTAACATTATGACATCCGATCCACATAAACATCATCACATAAACATCATCGTTCATCATATATACAACACTTAATCATTATATCAATTCATGGAATCATAACATCATGTAACAAACATAAATCATGAACACTAACCGATTGAGAGGAGGATAGGATAAATGATTGATCCGAACAAGGAAAGATCTTCGAGAGATGAGGGGCGGTTTCCTTCGGCTTCGAGAAAGAAAGAAAGGAGAGTAGGGTTTGCGTGTTTGTGTTGTGTTTTGAAACAAATGAGAAGCAACCCCACACATGGGTGCTTGTATGCGCCTAAAAGGGAGTGGTCCGAACCCATCATGGGCTGCCCATTGGTCCGAATACAAGAGTGTAGCCCGAATGGGCTTGTGCGATCGGTTCGTGTTGTGCGTTTGGGCTTGTTTATATACATACATACATTACACAAAACACATAACATTTCATTAATCATCAAGTTCACATAGTCACATAGTGTTCACTTACGTTACATTAAGCACATAAATAGGTTCTGAAATACGAGTTGTCACAACCCCATCTGGATAATTTATATAAAAAAGGATTATATAAAGAATAGACAAACAAATATGACTTGAGAGATATATTAATAGATGGGATGATATTCAAGTTTCAACCCATACCCGTTTGTAAGCTGGATCTACATACAACCAATATGATCTGATATAAATATTGGATTACCTGTCTAGAAAGCATTGTTGTGGTATCCACGTAAGCAAAAGTTGTGGCTGGAGCAGGATCTATCAAATCGTCAGGATCTAGGAGGCATGTAAATAGCTTGAACAAATGTAATTGAACTTTTCTTAATGTGTAATACGTTCTTATATTAATGATTAGTACCACCGCCAACAGGGTTAGAGGAACAAATGATTATACACAACAAAATCAAATGCCATGCCAAAATCAATGTTGTCAAAATAACTTGAAAAAAAAATTAATGTCATGCCAAAATCAGTGATGTCAATACTTTAATGACTTGTAATAGACGGCTCAGAATAGGTATTAAGGTTGTCATGGTTGCATAAAAGGTTGCTAGTAGAAAACAACGCACTGGCCATCCATGCTATGCAATGTCGAACCTATATTTTTTTTTACCAAAGTCATCACAGCCAGAAAACAAACTCGGGACGCAACGACCGAATATAACTTTCAGTTCCACATACCCTTAATTCCAATAGGTAGGGTGTCATTCAAATGGGTTGATAATGGTTGCAACAGAGGTTGCAAAAACAAAGGCTAAGTTAGAACAAATACCCGTGAGGGTTTCACAACAGCAGCACAAACAAAGTTCTAATTATATTATAATCTAATAATACACAAAGCACCAACGTCGATACAGGGGAGTCAACAATGAGATAAGTGGACAACCAAGACCATTCATTCGGTTCTCCTATTAATATACAGTACACGGATGGTACGATGAGTTTCTGTGTTTGTAGAACAATGTCTATATATTCAAAACAATACACATGACACCTAGCAGGCAGGAATTATTCCTAACCATGTAATACTAATAGATTTAGAATTTAGAATGGCTATAAATCCACAAATTCAAAGCTAAAGAAGGCAACCTCACTTAACAACAAATTTGCAATTTGACAATCGCAGAACCGACAAACAAATATATCAGCCAAACAAAGCAAATTTTTAAATTTTCCCTTAGGCTTAGGCTCTAAAAGGCAACAATACCACCATGGCTACAGGGAAGGTTGCAAATAAGGGACTGCCATCCTTTAACCCTGCCACGCCAAGGCGAGTGTGTCATCAACTTTACAATTAGATATACTGACTCAGTATAGCCTCACATTAAACATCCATATAAGAAATACTAAACAACGAAAACAATCAGTAGGAGATAGTACAGTTTTACCACAGGTCACCGGAGTAGACGCAATTAAGAACTCCTCTGCGTAAGGTCCAACCTAACGTCCACCACCAGATCATCACAACTTAGGGTTCGTGATTTTGGCAAAGACTTAACCTTGCGACCAAATCGGTGACATCTTGACCGGTGAACAACCAAACCGAAGGCCACCGTCAAAACATCGCCAAAAATTAGGGTTTCTGATTTATAAAAACCACAAAATCAAAACAATGATTCATCAAAGACATGAATAAAACCTAAATATAAGCATAAAATATAAAAATACTGGATCAATTAAACAATAAAATTGATTAAAATAAAAAAAATTATCGACCGAAGAACTCATCCACATAAGAAAAAATATAGCAGAGGAGAGTGGCCAAGAATAATGGCAAAAAGATGAAGATTGAGGGTTTATAATTTGAATATACAGCTTGCAAGGGAAGAATTTCATAATTATGGAAAGATCGATTATCTAAGAATAGGTGAGACTATTTCATGATTATGGAAAGATTGAAACTGATTGAAAGAAATTTGTGATTTCCTAAAATATAATGCCATGGTTTCAAGGAGAATGAGGAGCAAAAGAATTGAAATCCGGTCTATTTTTATGAATTATCTTCATTAAGAGTCATGCCACAACATAAAGTGAGATGACAAAGTTATTTTGCTTTAGTATAGGAGATAAATTAATTAGATATAATCTAATATGTTAATTATTAATATTATGAATATATTAAAGAATTGAATGTCATGTAATAGTAATTAGAATCTTTTATTATAAGTTAGATTAAATTAGATTAATTTTATCTAATTATCCAATAATCTATGACTTGAGACTCTACCAAACCACACTTTATGTAGTATGCCATTTATTTCTTCTACTCCTATATTTTAACCAACAAATTGTGGTTTCTGAAGTTTTCCACTCCGCAATCTTGACTCTACTATGCTACGTCATATCGGTTTTGAAAAATGAGAAAGAGCCTAAATGAAAAGAAGGAAAGTATGTGAAAAAATTAGGAGTGGCAAAATGGGTGGGTTGGGTAGGTTTGGGTAATGGGTTAGGATGGGTATGGGTTAGAATGGGTTTGGGTTAAGATGGGTTTATTAAGAGATGGGTTAGAATGGGTTTAGGTCAAAATGGGTTTTTGTCAAAAAATTCAAAAACAATTCAAAAAAAAAATCAAAAAATTCAAAAAAATAAATAAAAATAAAACACTTAAAACTGTTCTAACTTCTCCTTAACTACCATCTAATCTAATACCTGTAACAACAGTTAAAATATGGCCCAATAAGATAACATCAGCAGTTCTAACTTCTCCTTAACTACCATCTAATACCTTTAACAACAGTTAAAACAGTTGTAATAAAACGACGCAGCGCGATGTGTTAAAACAATGCAAAATATTGGCAACATCAGCAGTTAAAACAGTGCAAAAATATTGGTAATAAAACGACGCAGCGCGATGTGTTAAAACAGTGCAAAATATTGGTAACATCAGCAGTTAAAACAGTGCAAAATATTGGTAATAAAACGACACAGAGCGATGTGTTAACATTCGTGACCCGTTAAAACATCGTTTTATAGCAATACACTGCTGCTGTTATCTGTTATGATATGAAACCCCATTAAAAAAACCCGAAGAACAACCCTATAGCAACTGATCACATTTCTAGACTTTCAAGATCAGAACACAAAGAGATATTTTAGCATAATTTGGCACATAAAATTTAACCAATAGTACAATAACAACCCTGATTACCGATTAGCAAATCTGGAATATTATTACCCACTTTTTGACCTCTATGTTAATCCTCGCAATATGATATACCCCTAAAGCAAACATCAGCACCAAAAGTTACAACCAATTTCAACATTTTAATCCAAACCCTAAATGTGGTGCAACAGTGGTTCGTCGGTCATTGAGCCACGATTCATCAGTGGTGTGAATCGATCGGAGACGGCCATCCGATTGGGGAATGGGGCATCGTATGTGACAACCCGTGATTTACGGCTCTTAATTACGTGATTAACAAGTAATTAACGCGATAATGAATAGTGATTACAACGCAAATTAACTTAATTAGGCCTTTGGAGTGCCTAGGAACGTTTATCCGACTTTACAATGCGCGAACGGTGGTTTACAGAGAAGCCTGTGAAACGTTAAACGGCAACGGATTGATACCGTACAAGATACTGACAACGCCGACAAACATTAAATTTTTACGATATATTTTAGCTTCGTAATTATATTTTTGTGACTACAGTCGAAACCGGATCGAAAAATGGATTAAAGACGGCAACGATAAAATTTTTTCGCGATTATTACCGTGACCAACGAACAGGCGCGCAAACAACGACTACAGACCGTATTTTTTGTGTATTTTAATTTTGACGTTAAAACGGAGTTCAAGGTTTTGACAACGGGTCTCGTAGGATTTACGGGCCACTTACACACGGGGATTGAGCTTGTGGGCCCTGGGCCCAAGCCAAAACCCACAAGCCTAAACCTACACCTAATATACTAATCTTTAGTTCTTTACTACAAGATGTTGTTTGTAAATCTTTCCAAAAATCCTGTCAAATCTCTATCATATATTTTGTACAAGATTTGTTGATACACTAAAGATCTTACACAATCCTCTATTTATGACCTCTCTCTCTCTCTCGATTTTTTTTTTATGCACACAAACACAGACATAGTTGTCTGCTTCCCTTAAATTCCTTCAACACCCACACAAACAAGACCCAACCCAGCCACCCTCACCTCTCGATCTCCTCTCCCTTCACAACGAAGATCAGGCCGGTGGAACTCCGGCTGGTCAGACAGTCCGGCGACAACCACAGGGAACCGGCGTGGATGCCGGTGGTCCTTTCAGGCGAAGACACCCACCCCCTGCTCCCTTCTTCTTCGATCCACGATTCGGAGCACCACCACCACTGTCCGGTGGTGGTGCGGTGGCTACAAACAGGGGAAAGAGAGAGAAATGAGACGGAGAGGGAGAGAGACTGGCGAGAGAGAGAGAGAGAGTTATGGCGGTTCGGAATGACAGCAGCGCCGCCGTGAGCGGCGGCGGCAGTGGAGGACTCGGCGGTGGTGATGGA
The DNA here is from genome assembly GCA_030545235.1 of Helianthus tuberosus. Taxonomy (NCBI): domain Eukaryota; kingdom Viridiplantae; phylum Streptophyta; class Magnoliopsida; order Asterales; family Asteraceae; genus Helianthus; species Helianthus tuberosus. Next base: position 5,649 of record JARYGA010027328.1, read on the forward strand.
GGAATCTGATGAGTTTCACGCAGCGGCAGCGATGGGGCCGGCCGACAGCGGCTGTGGTGATATGGCGCAGTCGGCTCGGTTATGGTTCACACGGTTCACCTGTGATTCTGTTACAGTTCGAGTTTTGGTTCGGTTTGTTTTGGCTCGAGTTACAAACTTGGTTTTGGTTCAAAAGGTGATTCAGTTCGAGACAGGTTTTGGGTGACGTCTCGGTTCGGGTTCGAGTCTCGGGTCAGACTCAGTCGGGTCAGGATTGAGGTCAGCGGGTTCGAGCTTTGGTTCATCGGGTTATGTTTCAACAAAGTCAACAGTGCGGTTCGGGTCTCGGGCTACGGGTCAGCTTCAGTTTTGGCTCGGTCAACTCGGGTCAAACCCGGTTGACTCAGTCAACTCAACAAGTCAAACCGAGTCAACTCAGTTGACTCGGTCAACTCAGTCAAGCGACTCGACAGAAGGACTTTGGTAAAATTTACGGCGCGTTTATTTTGTTATCTTTATTATTATGATTCATTACGTAATAAACGAGCTCGAACCGATCCATTTATAATTTAGTTACGTTTCGATACATTTGACGAAAACTATATATGGTTGATTACATTGATTGAAAAATTGTTGAATTTTGATAAATATATCGACACGTGGTTGTCGGGGACATCCAAAAACAGAGTAAACTCTGCCCGTTTTTCGAGAAAATCCGTAAATACAACGCGTTTTATTATAAAACGAACTAGCGGAATTCAAGTGATCTTTTAACAAAAATACAAATATCGATGATACTTTACAACTCGCTAAAAACGACAATTGTGTTACTAAAATAAATATAGTTATATATTTATTCTAAATGTCGTACAACGCGAAATCTTTTACAAAAATAAATATGGTTTATATTTATTTTCAAACATAACGACTCAACGATTTCTTTATAAAATAAATATAACTCTTCATATTTATATTATACGCCTAGACGGCATATACGTATATTTTTGGCAAATATACACAAGACATGTTATATATAATACAGGTTATTATATATTATTTTCATACGAAACGCGATATATGATCCGAGTTTGTTATATGATATTTTCGTAGAAATATTCTTTTATACACGTACGACTACTCGAGACGGCTAACACACCTACAACGATATATTTATATATTTTTATATAAATATTTATTCATTTTAAGTCTCTCGGAAACTAAGTCTTTTTCAAGACTTATTAAACTGCTACTGACATTAAACGAGACTTAACACATATAACTTAATCTTTTCCATTAAGTTATTAACTTACCGTCAAATCGTTCGGTTAACGATTCGGTAGAGCTCAGACACGTAGTTTAGCTACGTTTATATTAGAAACTTATTAGATATTCCGTGTTAGGAATATTGTAGAATGCACGCTAGCGAGTCTCATCTTGGAAACGACATCACGAAGTCGTAATTAGCTCGCTTTGCACAAGAATATTCAGGTGAGTTCATAACCCCCACTTTTTACGGCTTTACATTTTGATAAATGTTTTCGGGGTGGAAAGACATGCACGTTTTGCAAAAACATACAAAGTTTTGAACTAACGCAAAACTCGTATTTCTAAATCATATCACGAAGGGATTTCGAGGAACACAAATGATTTACGAAAGGTTTATACTAAACATACCGGTTTTCAAACAAACGTATCTTTCGGAATATGCATACCCACAAATTCTAGTTTTCTAAACTATAGGTAAATACAAAAAGCACTCTTGGTGAGAACGAGTACCAAGTATGATGCAAATGTTTATTTTTGAAATAGGAATGATTGGCTGGTCAGGGTGACCAGGGAGCTGGCCAGGGTGACCAGGGATCTGGCCAGGGTGACCAGGGATTTATTTATACATGGTATGATTAGCGTAAGGAGGGTTACTACTTAGATCATGTGAGTGGGTAGGCGCAACTTGGGATCATTAATCCTCATTGTAGGACCGAGGGACAGGAGCGGTAGATCTATCTGGGTGTAGCGAGCCCAGCCCCAGGCCCAGCAGAACGGACCTCGGGGTGACTATGTTCCCGACGCACAAATCCGCTAGGTTTGAGTCTTCCTACTTGCACTTCACACATATCAATGGCCTTGCAAACCATTGGTGATCTCTTTTTCCTTATTTGCTACATACCAGGGATTTTATACTTACGAAACATACTTGTTCATACAAATTAACTACCATGTTTTATACAAAATTTAAAGCATAGGGTTATGCGGGTCAAAGTCAGGGTGGGCATTGATGATTATACGAACATTACAAAAACATGGTTTTATGAACATAACGTGTTACAAACACAACGTTTCCATATAACTTTGCAAGAAAATGGTTTTCAAATTCATTTTCTCAATACTATTTCAAAAACCGGTTATTCCAAAGATTTATTTCAAATCTTTCACAATTTCAAAGATTATTTCAAACCTTTCACAACTCAAAAGATTTATTTCAAATCTTTTACGAACAAACTATGAACTCGCTCAACATTATGTTGATTTTTCTCGCATGTTCTTTCTCAGGTTACAGTCCTAAGGCAAAGCACGGTTGGAATAGGAGAACCATCGAGAATTCGAGTACTTAGCAGGCGTTCAATTTCTAGAAAGTCTTGGCTTTTTGCTTCCGCTGTGCAATGACGATACCAGTCACGCCAATGCTCTGATAATTTCGGGGTGTGACAGATTGGTATCAGAGCTATAGGTTTCAGCGAATTAGGTTTCTGTTGTGATACCTTGGCTCTAACCTCACTTTTCTCTGGGACTTAGACAATTAAGACGTTGAATACATACAGAACGCCCAGTACTCGAATATGGTCTCCAACCGTTGCCGAAAAAACAAACAGTCAAAAATTTTGTTTTCAAACATACGCTATTGAGATGTTTTATACACGGTACACGAAACAATTACATACAGTACCCAACACTCTGAGAGTTTAGGAAACATGCATTTAAGACCTTCGGAACGAGGAATCAGTCTGAGAGGCTGGGAGGATAGTCTAGTGGGACTAGGAGATTCAGTCTGAGAGGCTGGGAGGATAGTCTAGTGGGACTAGGAGATTCAGTCTGAGAGGCTGGGAGGATAGTCTAGTGGGACTAGGGAGTCAGTCTGGGAGGCTGGGAAAATTGTCTAGTGGGACTAGGGAGTCAGTCTGGGAGGCTGGGAAAATTGTCTAGTGGGACTAGGGAGTCAGTCTGGGAGGCTGGGAGGCTAGTGGGACTAGGAGGACTATTTGATTGCTTATTGGTTATTTGTGCATGTGTGTGTTTATTAAAGGTCATCACGTAGGAACCGCGAATATTAACTCGGGCAAACACTATTATCCATATTGTCTATGATATTTTAACTTCCCGAGCAGGCATCCTACGCATAACAAAACGCTAGCGCATGAGAATACATAGAACTCAAATTTTACGCCAAGGATGTCGGGGTACATCACGTTCTACGCGGAACGAAACGCTAGTGCACAGGTATACGCGAAACTTAAGCTATACATCAACGGGGGTTGAAGTACGACACTTACGACTATCGAGGCGAGGCCTTTGAGAAGGAACGATGACGCAATCTAACGACGACGCTAGATTTTCTGTCAGCAGGAGAACTAACAATCAGGAAACGACAACTTGTCACGCGATCCTGCAACGACACGAATCACGCCAGGGAGAAGACGATTGTCTCCGCATTCCCCCCCCCCCCCTTCTACCTAACTAACGACGAATACGTTATGTTCGACATTCCATGGTAATGTCACCTAACAATTGGTCGTCACACGAAACCCCAGGTAAAGTCCTCAAATTTCTTTTATTGAAATTTCGAATTTCACACTTACTGAGTAGATTTTCGTATCTCTACTCCTCTTAATGGTCATTGTATCACGATCATTTCTTTACAAGTTACATACATGGTTTTTCGTTGTGACCATGCCGAAAGTTTTCTTGTCGATACATATGTTTATTGTCGGATTGCGCTAAAACCAAGTTCGACTGTTTGAACTTGTCCATTACACATGTTCACTTCAGAACATCATATGATGTATTGGGAGCATCATATTCAAATTTCGTTTTAACAAGTGTTTCATTTGTTCCGAGTCGAAGTAAAATTGTTTGGCATTCGACTCCATTAAAATTGTCTGTTGATTTCGACACCATGTGATGGTGATTTTCATTAGTTTGAAGCTTGCGCTAAACTTGTTTACACATCTCATACACAGATTTAATTATTGAATTGCTTTAAATCCGCTTTGGTTTATCACATTACAACAGTCTTAATACAATAGTGTGTTAAGACAATGGTACACAAATCCATCTTATATTCCGGTGTACCTACTAACGTTTCTTTCATTATCAATCGAAAGTCTTGCAATATTCATTGCTCCTTCCTCTTCGATCGAAACAGTAATTCTTTGGTGTTCCATCTTCAATTGAAAATTCTTTGATGTTTGTTTGGAACAAACATTCATATTTACTTCATTACGCTTTCAATTGACTTCAAACACGGTGGATCTGTTTGATCACCGCTATTATTGAACTATTTAAATCACTACGACACCTTGTGGTGTCAGTACAAACTTGTAGCTTGGGCTAATTATGATTGAGCGTTTTATGCAAAACACAGGTGATACTTGTTCGATCACCTCTATTATTAAATTGTTTCATTCATTGCGACACCTTGTGGCGTCGGTATAACTTGCAGCTTGTGCTGATCACGATCGAACGATTCATGCAAACTATTACATTTGAGATTGTTGATTCTAAGTTCATCCAATGAATGTTATTGCTTCTAGAACTCGTTTACGTGTTATAAACGTTCGTATGGAATTCGATTGGTCGAAGGTCCTGTTCATTGTTGAATCCCTGTTAACTTAGTCACATTAGTGACTGTACCTATACGTCTCGTTTCTGTTGACATCAATTACTGAGACACATTTCTTTTAAACCATTGGATTCTTATTGTTAAGGAATGTCATGATTCGAATAAGTCTTGTTTCGTTTACGCGGTCATTCACTTTGTTATTATTCGGACTTACCTACGAACAACACAATTCTGAGGGGATAACATGGTCTAAATTTCGAGGACGAAATTTCTGTAACAGGGGGAGAATGTGACAACCCGTGATTTACGGCTCTTAATTACGTGATTAACAAGTAATTAACGCGATAATGAATAGTGATTACAACGCAAATTAACTTAATTAGGCCTTTGGAGTGCCTAGGAACGTTTATCCGACTTTACAATGCGCGAACGGTGGTTTACAGAGAAGCCTGTGAAACGTTAAACGGCAACGGATTGATACCGTACAAGATACTGACAACGCCGACAAACATTAAATTTTTACGATATATTTTAGCTTCGTAATTATATTTTTGTGACTACAGTCGAAACCGGATCGAAAAATGGATTAAAGACGGCAACGATAAAATTTTTTCACGATTATTACCGTGACCAACGAACAGGCGCGCAAACAACGACTACAGACCGTATTTTTTGTGTATTTTAATTTTGACGTTAAAACGGAGTTCAAGGTTTTGACAACGGGTCTCGTAGGATTTACGGGCCACTTACACACGGGGATTGAGCTTGTGGGCCCTGGGCCCAAGCCAAAACCCACAAGCCTAAACCTACACCTAATATACTAATCTTTAGTTCTTTACTACAAGATGTTGTTTGTAAATCTTTCCAAAAATCCTGTCAAATCTCTATCATATATTTTGTACAAGATTTGTTGATACACTAAAGATCTTACACAATCCTCTATTTATGACCTCTCTCTCTCGATTTTTTTTTATGCACACAAACACAGACATAGTTGTCTGCTTCCCTTAAATTCCTTCAACACCCACACAAACAAGACCCAACCCAGCCACCCTCACCTCTCGATCTCCTCTCCCTTCACAACGAAGATCAGGCCGGTGGAACTCCGGCTGGTCAGACAGTCCGGCGACAACCACAGGGAACCGGCGTGGATGCCGGTGGTCCTTTCAGGCGAAGACACCCAAGCCCTGCTCCCTTCTTCTTCGATCCACGATTCGGAGCACCACCACCACTGTCCGGTGGTGGTGCGGTGGCTACAAACAGGGGAAAGAGAGAGAAATGAGACGGAGAGGGAGAGAGACTGGCGAGAGAGAGAGAGTTATGGCGGTTCGGAATGACAGCAGCGCCGCCGTGAGCGGCGGCGGCAGTGGAGGACTCGGCGGTGGTGATGGAGGAATCTGATGAGTTTCACGCAGCGGCAGCGATGGGGCCGGCCGACAGCGGCTGTGGTGATATGGCGCAGTCGGCTCGGTTATGGTTCACACGGTTCACCTGTGATTCTGTTACAGTTCGAGTTTTGGTTCGGTTTGTTTTGGCTCGAGTTACAAACTTGGTTTTGGTTCAAAAGGTGATTCAGTTCGAGACAGGTTTTGGGTGACGTCTCGGTTCGGGTTCGAGTCTCGGGTCAGACTCAGTCGGGTCAGGATTGAGGTCAGCGGGTTCGAGCTTTGGTTCATCGGGTTATGTTTCAACAAAGTCAACAGTGCGGTTCGGGTCTCGGGCTACGGGTCAGCTTCAGTTTTGGCTCGGTCAACTCGGGTCAAACCCGGTTGACTCAGTCAACTCAACAAGTCAAACCGAGTCAACTCAGTTGACTCGGTCAACTCAGTCAAGCGACTCGACAGAAGGACTTGGTAAAATTTACGGCGCGTTTATTTTGTTATCTTTATTATTATGATTCATTACGTAATAAACGAGCTCGAACCGATCCATTTATAATTTAGTTACGTTTCGATACATTTGACGAAAACTATATATGGTTGATTACATTGATTGAAAAATTGTTGAATTTTGATAAATATATCGACACGTGGTTGTCGGGGACATCCAAAAACAGAGTAAACTCTGCCCGTTTTTCGAGAAAATCCGTAAATACAACGCGTTTTATTATAAAACGAACTAGCGGAATTCAAGTGATCTTTTAACAAAAATACAAATATCGATGATACTTTACAACTCGCTAAAAACGACAATTGTGTTACTAAAATAAATATAGTTATATATTTATTCTAAATGTCGTACAACGCGAAATCTTTTACAAAAATAAATATGGTTTATATTTATTTTCAAACATAACGACTCAACGATTTCTTTATAAAATAAATATAACTCTTCATATTTATATTATACGCCTAGACGGCATATACGTATATTTTTGGCAAATATACACAAGACATGTTATATATAATACAGGTTATTATATATTATTTTCATACGAAACGCGATATATGATCCGAGTTTGTTATATGATATTTTCGTAGAAATATTCTTTTATACACGTACGACTACTCGAGACGGCTAACACACCTACAACGATATATTTATATATTTTTATATAAATATTTATTCATTTTAAGTCTCTCGGAAACTAAGTCTTTTTCAAGACTTATTAAACTGCTACTGACATTAAACGAGACTTAACACATATAACTTAATCTTTTCCATTAAGTTATTAACTTACCGTCAAATCGTTCGGTTAACGATTCGGTAGAGCTCAGACACGTAGTTTAGCTACGTTTATATTAGAAACTTATTAGATATTCCGTGTTAGGAATATTGTAGAATGCACGCTAGCGAGTCTCATCTTGGAAACGACATCACGAAGTCGTAATTAGCTCGCTTTGCACAAGAATATTCAGGTGAGTTCATAACCCCCACTTTTTACGGCTTTACATTTTGATAAATGTTTTCGGGGTGGAAAGACATGCACGTTTTGCAAAAACATACAAAGTTTTGAACTAACGCAAAACTCGTATTTCTAAATCATATCACGAAGGGATTTCGAGGAACACAAATGATTTACGAAAGGTTTATACCAAACATACCGGTTTTCAAACAAACGTATCTTTCGGAATATGCATACCCACAAATTCTAGTTTTCTAAACTACGGGTAAATACAAAAAGCACTCTTGGTGAGAACGAGTACCAAGTATGATGCAAATGTTTATTTTTGAAATAGGAATGATTGGCTGGTCAGGGTGACCAGGGAGCTGGCCAGGGTGACCAGGGAGCTGGCCAGGGTGACCAGGGATCTGGCCAGGGTGACCAGGGATTTATTTATACATGGTATGATTAGCGTAAGGAGGGTTACTACTTAGATCATGTGAGTGGGTAGGCGCAACTTGGGATCATTAATCCTCATTGTAGGACCGAGGGACAGGAGCGGTAGATCTATCTGGGTGTAGCGAGCCCAGCCCCAGGCCCAGCAGAACGGACCTCGGGGTGACTATGTTCCCGACGCACAAATCCGCTAGGTTTGAGTCTTCCTACTTGCACTTCACACATATCAATGGCCTTGCAAACCATTGGTGATCTCTTTTTCCTTATTTGCTACATACCAGGGATTTTATACTTACGAAACATACTTTGTTCATACAAATTAACTACCATGTTTTATACAAAATTTAAAGCATAGGGTTATGCGGGTCAAAGTCAGGGTGGGCATTGATGATTATACGAACATTACAAAAACATGGTTTTATGAACATAACGTGTTACAAACACAACGTTTCCATATAACTTTGCAAGAAAATGGTTTTCAAATTCATTTTCTCAATACTATTTCAAAAACCGGTTATTCCAAAGATTTATTTCAAATCTTTCACAATTTCAAAGATTATTTCAAACCTTTCACAACTCAAAAGATTTATTTCAAATCTTTTACGAACAAACTATGAACTCGCTCAACATTATGTTGATTTTTCTCGCATGTTCTTTCTCAGGTTACAGTCCTAAGGCAAAGCACGGTTGGAATAGGAGAACCATCGAGAATTCGAGTACTTAGCAGGCGTTCAATTTCTAGAAAGTCTTGGCTTTTTGCTTCCGCTGTGCAATGACGATACCAGTCCAGTCACGCCAATGCTCTGATAATTTCGGGGTGTGACATCGTAATTGAGCATATGATGCGATTGATTGTGGTTGAAAGAGAGAATTAGTGAATACCTATTGATTGATCGTAGTGGAACACTAAGGGTTAATCACTGCAAGTTGGTCTGTAGACGAATCGCTGGACGTTGATGAACACCAAGGGTTAATCTCCCTGTTCAGCAGCAGCAGCTATGAAGATTCGTTTGAAGACTTGAAGTTGATGCGTGTTTTAGGTTTAGGAGTAAAAACCCATCTTGACCCATGGGAAAATTTAGATGGGTATTTTAAAACCCATTCTAACCCATCTTGAATAAATTGACAGCCCAATCTAACTTATTTTCTTTTTTAAAGAGGCCCAAAATAACCCAAAATATCATGGTTGGGTTTTTATTGCCACCTCTAGAAAAAATTGTATATTCAGCATTTAAAAAATAGCATATTTTTACTAAATATCTCGTTGCGACATGCTTATTTTTATCTACATGTCAATATAAGTTTTGTTTAAAATCGAGTTCTATATAGTAATGTAAAAGTGATCGAAATACAAACATACGTGTCATCAAAACTGTCTAACGGTTTTTTTGTTTTTTGTATAAAGTGTCAAATTTACCTTTTTTTCGTAATTCTATTATAATAATACAATATAAGTTTTGTTCAAAATCGAGTTGTAAATAGTAATTGAAAAGTGATCGGAAAATACAAACATAAATATCATTAAAACTGGCTAACGGTTTAGGGTTTTATTTAAAGTGGTGTAGTTTACCTTTTTTGTCATTCTATTATAATAATATACTATAACCAATGTTGTAGAAGGCGCTAGGCGCTAGTCGGGCGGTGAGGTACAGCCTAGGGATTAATCGGGATTAATAGGGATTAATCGGGATTAATCGGAATGGGATTTTTATATGTATTTTTTCAAAATTATATATATATACCCAATAATATAAAAATAATACTTCAAAATTCACATAAATACTTCAAGTTTCAGATAGTATGGTTCGATTTTGACTGATTTTGACCAATTCTGACCGCCTAGGACCGCCTAGGGCCGCCTAGGACCGATTTTATCCGATTTTTTCCGATTTTGACCGATTAATACAGGCCGATTAATCCGATTTTTGACCGCCTAGGACCGATTTTCACCGATTACGACCGCCTACGACCGACTTTGACCGATTACCGATTAATTGGACCGACTAGGTTAAAATTAGTCAGTGGACTACCGACTAGCGCCTAGGCGGCGATTAATCGGCCGCCTAGGCCGATTTCTACAACAGTGACTATAACTAGGGCTGTAAACGAACCAAACGTTCAGTGAACAGTTCGTGAACCGTTCGGCGGGAAGTTCGTTTATGTTCGTTCGTTTAATAAATGAACGAACATGAACAAGAAATTTCGTTCGATAAGTTAAATGAACGAACATGAACAGAGGTCTCGTTCGTTCGATTGTGTTCGTGAACGTTCGGTAAGGTGTTCGTGAACGTGTTCGTGAACATTCGTTGATTTGCGCTCGTTTATGTTCTTATGTTTGTGTTTTAATTGAAGATCTTTGTACTTTCTTATATTTTATTTGTATTTTTTATATTATTAAACTTTTATTTATTTTATTACCCTAACAATTAAACTAGGAAACCCACTTTCTCCTTGTTTATGCATCATTTCCCTTTCATTTCTCATTATTTATATCGGCGAATACGATCGACCTCCGTTCCATAATAAGAGATTCAAGTTCGAGTGCTACTCTCTGGGCCATCTATCTTTATCCTTCGTTGCGTTCACCAAATATATTTGTGTTCGTTTCTGTTCGTGAACCGTTCGCGAACACGCTCATGTCCTTAATGAACGAACACGAACATAAAATCTCGTTCGGTAAGTGTTCATGAACCGTTCGTGAACACATTTATTTCCTTAACGAACGAACACGAACAAGGCCTTGTTCGCGTTCGTTCGGTTCGTTTACAGCCCTAACTATAACATGTGACAAAATTTCCATAAATTGTTACGATATATTTATTTTAATCCAAGTTTCGAATAAAATTTTGTTTACCGACGAAAGCGTCCATCGGTAAATGTTAGCATTCTTGAAGGAAGAGTTAACCGATGTAGAACTCGTTTAAAACCATGAATCATCCATCGGTAATATATCATCACTTTCAACTAACTATAATATCATTTTCAAATTATGAATTTATCATTAATAAAATTTTAAAGCGTATAACAAAGTTATGGGATTTAACTTAATTTTTGAAAAAATGTGCACGAACTATTTTATCTAGTTTTTGTAATTAATTTATATTATACCATTATTATTAATAAGGGTCTACATATTCACACACCTTTTTGCCTATTTTCACACCCTTATAGACGCCTCGTATAGGCCTATACGAGGCGTCTAGGGTTCCTTTTCCCGACCAACTTCTGAACCTCGTACAACGTCACATCAGTCACATCAGACGGGGAGTCTAGGCCTGTACGAGGGACCAATACGAGGGTACTAAGACGCCTCGTATAGGCCTATACGAGGCGTCTTAGAGTCTAATTTGACTATGTGTCTGAGATTTGACTTAAAGCAATATGGGGCGTATAGAGCTATACGAGGAGTCTATATTTCATATAAAGTGCAACATACAGTGCATTGTTGGTCCACCCGAGCATTCAACATTCATTTCATTCTGTTTCTTCTACGAGCTCTTGTTGTTTGCATTTGTGTTCTTATCATCCCGAAGTGTTGAAATGTTATCATACTGGGACGACAACTATGTCTTCGGGCAGTATTCTAGCGACAATTGGGTGCCCGAAAGCGTTCTGGTAACATTTATTAACTTAAATTTTTTAATTACTTGTTGTATTAGTTTATTATTTACTAATGATGATACGGTCGTCTATTTTGGAGGAGTCTGGCTTTCCCGATTCTAATGAGCAAGAGGAGGTTGTGTCTAGTATACAAGGAAAACAAAACAGACCGTTTCTAGATTTGAACACGCATCCTCCTGTTGATGAAACAGCCCCTGTAGATGACTCATACCATGCTGGTCAACCAAGTTATCCGACGCAACAAGGGTATCCGGATTATAGATACGGGTGTGAATACTCTTACGGAGGAGATGGTGGATATGGAGGAAACGGTGGATACGGAGGAGACGGTGGATAAATAGGAAACGGTGGATACGGAGGAGACGGTGGATACGGAGGAGACGGTAGATACGGAGGAGACGTTGGATACGGAGGAGACAGTAGATACGGAGGAGACAGTGGATACGGAGGAGACAGTGGATACGGTGGATACGGTGGTTATCAGCAATTCATTTCCCCGGGCACTCCTTACGTTCATCAAAACAATCCGGACGTTGGAGGATATGGTGGATATGGTGGTTATGGTGGATATGGTAGATATGGTGGTGAGGCACCTCCCATCCCGGACAATCCATACTTAAAAAAGCAGGTATCAATTACTATTTTATTAATATTATTATTTTATTATTATTATTTATTATTATTATTATTATTGTTATTATTATTATTAATATTGTTATTATTATTATTATTGTTGTTATTATTATTATTGTTATTATTATTAATATTTTTATTATTAATAATATTGTTATTATTATTATTATTATTGTTATTATTATTATTATTATTGTTATTGTTATTATTATTATTATTATTATTAATATTGTTATTATTGTCGATGTTACAGGTTTTCAACTCTTTAGATGAACTAAAGAAACGAATACAAGAAATAGCAAACGCGGATGGTTTCGTTATTGTCACCCGTCGATCAAAGAAAACCGGGGGAAGAACCGGGAGGGTATGGCTTGAATGTGATCGTGTTGGTGAGCACCAGACTACAGCAACACTTAGAAAAGCCGGAAGCAAAAAAACCGGTTGCCCGTTTTACCTGCTGGCTGTGTGAAACCACCCGTATGAAACCTTGGAGATAAAAGACGGAAAAATTGAACATAACCACGAACTTTGTGAGGACCTGTCGGCCCACGCGTTTGTGCGAAGGTTTACTCCAAGCGAAATGAAACTGATCGAGCAGCTGACAGCTCAAAACATGGAGCCGCGCAAAATATTTCAAACGATAAGGAAGCAGGACCCCGACAGTTTTCATGTTCAGAAAGACGTTTAAAACGTTGTGGCGAAGATTAGAGCCGAACAAAGACAAGGATTGACTCCCATGCAGTCACTAGAAAACGTGCTGATAAACAACGACTTTATTTACGAGACACGCGAGGAACCCGGAACAGAGATCGTAACAGAGATATTCTTTCTTCATCGGTACTCGAGAGACATGTGGCGTGCATTCCCCCACGTCATGCTGATCGATGTGACGTACAAGGCAAACATATACAATATGCCATTTATCCAGATTGTTGGTATGACGCCTACCAACAAATCGTTTATTATCGCGCATGTTGTTGTTAGTAAAGAACGGGGTGATAACTTTGTGTGGGTGCTTGAGAGGGTCAAGTCAATGTTGGATGAATGTATGGAGCCACGTGTGATTTTAACGGATAGAGACCTAGCCCTTATGGGCGCGTGTGCTAAAGTACTTCCAGACGCCTCCAGGCTTCTTTGCAGGTGGCACATACAACAGAATATTATGAAGCACTGCAAGGCTGCATTCACAAAACAAGACTGGGATAAATTTTTGTCATTCTGGGGGACATTGATTGAGTCTCCATCCATACCCATCTATAAGTACCACTTGCGCAACATGGGAAAGCGACTTGTGGAGTGCAAACATTCTAGTAAGTTTTTCTAATAACATACGAATCACCTATGCAAATTTTATTAAATTATTTTTACTTTTTAGGAGTCTTCAATTACGTGTACGATAACTGGCTAAAAGACTATAAGGAGATGTTCGTCTTTGCGTGGACTGATAAGAGGCGCAACTTTGGTAATCGTACCACAAACAGAGTTGAGAGCCAACACGCCAACTTAAAGAGATACGTCCTAGATAGGAGCTCACTGGACCGTGTAGTTGGTTGTGTCCGGGATATAGTTGAGACACAGTTCGGTGAAATAAGGAAGACTTTTCGAGAAAGCATCAAAAAAGAATGAACCACCACAAACACCCGCTGTTTCAACACCTACTTGGAAAAGTATCCCATACAGCCCTTGACTTGTTGAGTGGAGAGGCAATTAGGAAGCTAGATGTCTTGGAGCGCTTTCATTCATCATGTGGTTGCCAAATGTGGTACAGTTGTGGGTTGCCCTGTGCTTGTAGGATAGAAAAGTACATGCATGAAGGTAATAATTGTTAAACGTACAACACTTGTGTGATATATTTCTGTTAATCATGTGACTTAAACAATGTTGTTTTTAACCGTGCAGAGCGTCCGATTCAACTCGAAGACATAGACGTCTTCTGGCGGAAACTTAACTTCCAAAGTTATAAATTGATAGACGATGACGTTGACGTGGTCGAAGAGCTAAATATTGTTAGACAACAATTAGAGTCGCACCCCCAGCTCAGCAAAAAAGCCTGATGTCAAAGATTAAAGCGGTGTTGACTCCAAAGAAATCTACCAAGAAACCACCGGTTGTCCAACAAAATACTCGTGGCCGACCAACAACAAAGCAGGTACAACAAAGGTTGGACGAGGCCTCTCGTATAGATGAAGAATTGAGGAGAAGCTCCTTCGGTGATGCAAACACGTGCTTTGAAGGTTCCCGACAAAGTAAGTACGATAAACCTCGCCACAGCTCGTACGTTCCATCACAGGCCTCTCAACAGTCGGTTATAAGGTCCCAAAAACCCAAAGCGAGCCTTAGTCGTTCAAAGAGTTCTAAGAAGAAAGAGACACGAGATGATCACGGTTTTCCTTTAATCATTGGGGACGAGTACGTGGGAATCATCAAACAGTTTAAGTCTGCCATTCCGCCAGTGTTTCATCCGTACGTCTCGTGCATACGAGATGTGATGCCGGACGGTCATTGTGGGTTTCGGTCTGTGGCTGTGGGCTTAGGTATGGATCAGAGTTCATGGGGGCTCATTCGAAGGGACCTTGTCCAAGAAATGGATCAGAACGAATCGATCTGGTTCCCAATATTTGAAGCATGGGATAAAGGTTATTTTTACACGCATCGTCAGGGCCTAATTTGGGATTCAGTGTCCGGTTGTGGAGAGGATCACTGGATGGACTTCCCCTTAGCAGGACTTCTTATTGCACAAACGTACGGTATCGGGGTGCACCTGTTAACGACAACCATGGATGCGAGTTCCACTTTCTTCCCGATACTAAGTCCTCTGGCTAATCAACAACCATTATTCATAACGCTTACACATGTTAACGAGAACCACTTCATACATGTTAAGCTGGAAGGGGATTATCCAATGCCACCAGCACACAGGCTATGGTTGACCCACCGAAGACCCCATACGGAACAATGGGAAGATATGTACTTGCCACGTCTAGAACGGTATACATCGATAATGAATCCTCCGCCAAGATCAAACCCCAGTCTTAATTACATCGATAGTGATACGGAAGAATGATTTTTGTAATTAATAGTATTTTTTGTAATTAATAGTATTTTTTGTAATTAATAGTATTTTTTGTATTAATTCCTATAATTTTCTACAATTTCTATATTTTTTTTTAATAATTTCTATCATTTTTCTATAATTAGAATTGATTAAAACAGGTTAATAACATTTTTATAAAAATTTATATAATTTTTTTATATTTATAATTGATTAAAACAGTTTATTTGTAATTTTTATAAAAAAAATTACAAATATACGCCTCGTATAGACCTAGACGTGTCGTATACGATTGGTCAAAAGACCATTTTAACCCTGATATGCCCCCATTCTAGGCTTAAATCAGGGGATAAAAGGTCATTTTAACAAACCTAGACGCCTCGTATAGAGCTGGATGGGTCGTCTGTTAGAGCGGGTTTTTGAAAATTTGAATTTCAAATTTTGAATTTATCAAAAAATGACGCCTCGTATAGACCTGGACGGGTCTTCTAAAAGGGCGGCAACATTTCTTTTTTTTTTTTTAAATTTGAAAATCTTTTATTTAATTACCAATATACCCCTGAAAAGACCCCAGTATAGGCCTTAAACTGGGGCATAAAGGTAATTTGAAAACCTAGACGACGCGTATAGGTCTATACGACCAATACATGGTGAGCGGCAACTGTTTCACTTTTTCTTTTTTAATTATTAAAAAAAAAGTTTATTAAATTACCATTTTACCCCTGTAAAGCCCCCAGTATAGGCCTTAGTCAGGGGTAAAATGGTAATTAACCATTCCAGAAATATCTTTTTGGATTGGTTAATTACCATTTTACCCCTGGTTAAGGCCTATACTGGGGGCTTTGCAGGGGCAAAATGGTCATTTACCAAACAGGTGGGACGGGTCGTCTAGCTCTATACGAGGCGTCTATGCCTCGTATAACAGGGGGAGACCTCGACGACCCCTGTTATCACCCCAAACAAAAATACACACACATAGACGGAGGACAGAGCTTTATACGCCCCGGATACGAATTTGGACCGTATTTTCGAAGATTTGAAGCATCCCTGGTACGTATTTCAGCCCGTAGTTTAGTATTTTAGCCTCGTTTTTGCCTTTAGACCGTAGGTTTGCCCTGAAATTAGGTTTTTGTTGGGTTTGGGGGTTTGAATGTGAGGTAGAAGATGAAGCCGTAGAACAGGACGCCCAGTATACCTCTAAACGAGGCAGATACGAGGCACTGTTTTTTTTTTGTTATTAATGTTATTATTATTGTTATTATTATTATTTGTTATTATTATTATTATTATTATTTGTGTTATTATTAATATTTTTCTTATTATTATTATTATTAATGTTATTATTATTATCATTTATTATTATTGTTATTATTTATTATTATTATTATTTATTAATTATTATTATTATTAATATTGTTGGTGCATATGTCTGTCGACTTCGTCTTGTATCGAGTCTTGTAATAGGTTTGATAGATCAGGACACATAGAATGAGAAAAACGGGAAACAGGGACGAACAAGCAGGTTCACACGAACTGGCCAGTTCGTGCGAACTGGCTAGTCCAGTTCGTGCGACCTGGATGTGCTTAGTTCGTGCGACCTGGCATTCCTATAAATAGGTGTCTTGAGATTTCATTTGTAACATTCCTGATTCCGGTAGCGAAGCTCTGCCGAAGTATCTCCAGATCTGTAAACGTCATCAAATCAATACAAGAGATAGTTAAAGTGATTCTAGTGAGTATACAGCTGAAATAACTTCGATACGTCTGATTCCGCCTTTCGTATTGAACGAGATCTCTTCTGCACGACTCT
Source organism: Helianthus tuberosus (assembly GCA_030545235.1). Lineage (NCBI taxonomy): Eukaryota > Viridiplantae > Streptophyta > Magnoliopsida > Asterales > Asteraceae > Helianthus > Helianthus tuberosus. Next base: position 22,861 of record JARYGA010027328.1, read on the forward strand.
TTTAGGTTGAATCTCGATCCTACAAGTGGTATCAGAGCTCAGGAGGAAGAGTTCTTATCATTTGAGTTGTTTTTCACCGAAATTTCTGATTTCTACTCACACTTCTAAACTTTTTCATCAAATTAACTAGGTTTTCACGGTTAAAATGGACTGATTTTCACATATAACAAGAGAAACACTATTTTAATCAATCCTTGAAAAAATCAGACCTAAAATCAACCTAAAACTTGATAAAATTGACCAAACCGCATGAAAATCATGTCAGATCGTTCGAGAATCATTCAATTCGTGTGAAATCACTCTTCAGATCGTACGATTTGGGTCCAGATCGTATGAAATAGGTCAGTTCGCGTCAAATTTGGTTCCAGGTCGTACGGATTGAGTCACATCGTTTGAGATTGTGTTCAGGTCGTACGAAGTGGTGAGAAAATCTCCAGGTAATTTGTCAACTCGCACGGACTGACATCTTCAGGTCGCACGAAGTCAAAACGTCAGGTCGCTTGAAAAAACATCACCTGTTCGGGTCACTTAGTCAACATTTCTTAAATTCATTTATATCATACATCAGTACATCACGTGAATAATTGTTCTCGGCCCAATGAATACTGAAATTGATTAAAGTTGAGCGGCCCAATAGAATTAAGTCTCCATTGATGTTGTCGGCACAATCAAGATATTAAAATCAAGTGATATCACGTGAATTCTGTTATCTCGGTCCAATCAACAATTGATGAATATCAGCTTTGTCGGCACATGATTTAAAAGATAACAATCAAGAGATTGTCAATTGTGCATGTGATCGGTTCAATCTACTTGGCTCAAGAATTTAGTATTTGCATATGATTTATCACCGGACCATGTGATATCATTTGATATGTGAAATCATATTCAATTTGAAGGCCCAATCATATTCAATTTGATTGTGTCAGTTCGTACCGTTTGCATAAATCAGACCGTTTGAAATCTTTTCAGATCGTACGGGTTCAAATTTAACCAGGTCGTTTGGGTTCAAATACCAGTTCGCACGATTTGAAATTAGGGTTAATCAGGTCGTTTGAATAACATCAGTTCGCACGGTTTGAAAATTGATCCAGTTCGTTTGAATCTGACCCAGTTCGTTTGAAAGGTCATTTGGGAGGTAAACCAGCTCGCACGAAGTGACTATAAGGTCACCAGGTCGTTTGAGTAAGTATCAGATCGTTTGAATCCTTTCAGATCGCATCAAACTCAGTACGTTTGAGGATTCTAGCTCGTTTCAAAACCCCAGCTCGTTTGAAATTCTGTTTTTGTGAACTCTTGTTACCGAAACATGAATTCTGAAGAGGAAGTAGCGTATTATTATTAAGAATCTCAGCAATTATGTCCTAAAAAGATAGAACAAGAACCCGTTTCAACAGAAAAGGTTTCAGTAAAGGCACCAGTTTTTGATCACTCATCAGATGAAAAGAGTGATGATGATGCCAAAGAAATTCGAAAACTTAAAAATAATCAAAGAAAATTTTTAATTGATAGTGATGATGATGATTCGTTTTTTGCAGGTAAAACGAAAAAGAAGAATCATAAGGAAATAAAGGTTAAAAAGCAAGATGATAGTGATGATGATTATTATGAAAGAAAAATGAAAGAGCACTTAAGATTTCTAGCCGAGAGAGATGACAATGATGATGCAAATGTTCGAGTGACAAAGTAGAAAGTTAAAAAACAAGATGACAGTGATGATGAAGATATTCGTGTGATAAAAAGCAGGTTAAAGAAATTCCAGCTTTCAAGATTGATAAGGAAGCGGATGCAGAAAAGATACCTGAGAAATGTGAAAATTGTGAAACTGTGAAAAAGCAAAATAGCATATTGATTCATAACATGAACAGACTGAAAGAATCTTATAATGTTCTAAACAAAGCTATGAATCAATGCAACGAATCAAGCAGTGAACAAGCGACAGCTATGAAGACACTTCAAGGAGCATTCATGACAAAGCAGAAAGTTATCAATAATTACATTGAGAGATGTACTGAACTTGAACAGAAATTGGAAACCCAGAGAATAGAAACTGAAAGGGTAAACATGTTATTAAAAAGTTACTCATGTGCTTCTTATGTGATTGACAGGATATACCCAACAGTTGAAGGCATGAAAGCATTTGAAGAAGAAGAAGAATCTGAAGAAAAGAATTCTGGTAAGAAACATAGTACCACTTATACAAAGTGTCCGCCTCCGCTTGAAAATGGATATTCTCCACGAAATCCTAATTCGGACAGAGTCAAAAGGGCAACCAACTTAAAGTGGGAATCTGAATCTTCAGATAATTTGCCAGACAACATCGATGTCACTTTCACATCGTCTGACACTGATCATGAGTCTGAGTTAATAAAGAAGGTGGTCGATCAGGTGTTGGATAAAGATGAACCCGAGGAGTCAGAGTCAAAATCAACGTCAAAGTCTGACACGTCAAGTCCAATAGTCGAAAAGGGCAAACGGGTTTACAATATAGATTTTCTGATGTCAAAGAATAATTTGAATAATGAAACATTCAAAGTAGCATATACATTGAATGATTCTGACAAATTATTTTCTGATGAAGAATAGGGAAGAGCTTTTTATTTTTCTCTTCAATAAGAGGTGTTAAAACTGAAATGATTAAAATGGTTTTCAAACTAACAGAAATTAATATTTCTGAAATAAAAGATGTAAATCTTACTGAAAAACCTAAAAAATACACCTCAAGAGTTCAACAAAGGTTAAACAAGAAAAAAGGTTACAGTTCTGGTTCGGGTTTTCGAAAGAAACCAAACCATAACAGTAATTTCAAAAAGAAAGGATTAGGTTTTATTCCACCAGAAAATCATAAAAATGAGAAAATTTATAAACCAAAAACTGTATTTGTTTTAGGGTCAAGTTCGGAAGAAGAGGAAAAGAGCTCATTCTGGAAGCAATCGAACAAAGAATTCCTTGCTAAGAAGCAAGAAGGAATGAAGAATGAAGCTGCTCAGAAGAAGGAGACGAGAACCTGTTATCAATGCATAGTAGTTGGTCACATTGCCTTGAACTGTCCAAAGGCAATCAACACAAAACAGGAGTGTCTGAAAAACTGAAAGAAAAGATGGTTTATAATGAACCACCAACTGAACAATTTAAAGTTTTTGAAAATTCAACATATGAAGTTGGTGAGTGTTCAAAAAGTTTTTACAAAAGAAAAGTGAATCTTAACAACCAAAGGTGGGTTGTTAAGAAATCAGAAGATAGTTCTAGCAATGATTCTGATTCGACAAAATCAGATGAGCTACTTTCTGGCGATGAATCTTACTCGTCAAAGACAGAGGAGCCACAAGTTGAGCTAAAAGGAGAAAAGTCAGTATCGCCAATTGATGAAGCAAATTTTCCACCATTGCGGGCTGAAAATTTTAAACAAAAGATTGGAAAAATTGAGATTTCAAATCAATTTTTTTCTGAAAAGAAAGAATTTGATGATGAAAAATCCTTTAACCCCAAAGTGTAAGACCCTAACTCGTATTTAACAAAAGTCGCAGCGAAAATTTGTGCCATAAAATTTCTTTCATTACAAACGTCTTAGCTTACTTGAAAGTCCTTTTTAAAATAACTCTTTTACGAAACATAAGCAAAACTTCTGTTTGCTAAGGTACATAATCAATTATTCCCGTACAATCTACCTTGTGACTCGGTCTTCTATCTCTATTCCTTGTGATAATCGCCCGTACTCTTGTACAACCTGCACTCACCACATACATTTATAACATTAGCATACGTTATACATATAAACAAGATTCATACATGTGCACTTTCCATTCAGCTTTCTCTCTAATTTTAAGCATATCATTCGCATATCCATTCCCTGGTGAGCCTTCAATAATGTACCTGCATAAATCTTCGTTTTCCAGGCACACGATTAATATCATTAACACTCAACGTATCCAAAATCATACTTACATATACCCGTGCATACATTCATACCTTTATACATACATGCATACACTCATACGTATCTTCATATATTCTTAAATACACTTCTACATACGTACCTACATTCGTACGTTTCTACATACATGCCTACACTCATACGTATCTTCATACCACATAAATACACATCTGCATACGTTCCTACGTCTTTACATACCTGCATACGATCACACGTACTTCCATACATACATAAATACACATCTGCATACGTTCCTACGCCTTCACATATGTACATACTATCATATGTATCTTCATATATACATAAATACGCTTCTATATACGTACCTACATTCGTACGTCTCTACATGCATGCATACACTCATACATATCTTCCATATATACATAGATACACATCTGCATACGTACCTACGTTCCTACGCCTTCACATATGTACATACTATCATATGTATCTTCATATATACATAAATACACATCTACATACACGTACAAGATCTTGCATACCTCTTACATACTCATACGTTAATTACATGGGACTTAGACTTTGATTTATAGCCCATAAACATCTAAGGATCGATCAAAATCATGTTTAGAAAGCCCGTCGTAGTCCACGGATAACAACCCGAAGCCTACGATACATAAATCAACTTAAATAACAAATTTCATGTTTTTGGACTTGGGGAGGGCGTCGGCGACGGCCCTAGGGCCCGTCGGCGACGGCCCGTGGTTTTCCCGTAGCCAAAAACCCCGTAGACAGGTAATTAGGGCGTCGGAGAAAAACTGGTTTTCTAGAGCCCGTCGGCGACCCCCCTTAACCCGTCGGCGACGCCCTCTAGAAATGGCATTTTTCTGCAGTTCCGTTTCGTCGTCCGTACGCACTAAAACGCGCATAACTTTTGAACCGTTTACCCGTTTAACCTCCCGTTTCTTCCTACATGCTTGTAAATTCACATTCTATCATATGAACTTGAAATCCAACATCTGGTTTAACGAAAATATTAGCTTAATCTCTCGGCTTTAAATACCCTTTTTCACTTATTCGACCCGTTCATGTTTTAAATCCACAAACTTGTGTGATTACTATAAATTTCGTACTAGCTTCATAACCATGAATGTTCCCTAATACTCGGACCTTAATCATGAAGTTTATGCGCCCGTTATTAATTTCAACATGTAAACGTATTGTAATCCGCTAAAGGATTCAAACACTTTAAACTTAAATCTTGCTTTCCTTTCCTTATATCTTATGACCACATTATCACATCTAACTATCATTCTACACAACCACATATGTAAAACCTTACTTGAATTCAATTATCATGTTGATATACTAGTACATAACTTTACTTAAATAACATGAGAAGTGATTCCAAAAATCACTTACCTTATGCGTCCATGCTCGTATCTGCTTCCTTGCTTCTTCTTGACCCGTTAACACCTCGTGCTTGAGTCCGTCTCGACGTGATTCCTTTACTTCCATTTCATCAAAATCACGCCCTTATTAGCATACTCATTTGTACATGTTAACTATCATATAAATCGCATATTTCACACTAAACTTTCATTAGTCATTTCTAACAAACATATGACATATAATCAAATTCATATCCTTTCAAACTCATGAAATTCATCATGTAATCACAAATAACGCATATTAACGTAACATGTACCATACAACTTCCTATAATCCTACCTTTATGACAACAAACCAAATCATGCTTTTTATGTGTATAGTTGACTTTCAGAAGTCAATAATTCATCGTATGAGCTTTCGGCTTATCATTATATATATATATATATCCGTAATAGTCTAATAAACTATACGAACGACACTATATACGTCAAGCCATTTCACATAATTTCACCTCCTAACTTCATTTAGACATTTCATCATACACTTGGTGTGCGTACTACTAACGAAGCATATTGTACAACCCGTTCATGCATGATCCTCCATGTTCCTATCTTTATTCATCAATTCAATCTATACATTCATTTATTTCATGTCCTAATCAACTTATCTAAAATAATTCATCACATACAACACGCTATATCACAAATTACACAATTATTGAACATCGTGATTCACTCACTTCATCATCCCAAATGGGTTTTGCTTCTAAACATGAAATTAATCAAAATCATGCACAACACATGTTCCATATGATGATTCTAACACATATTCATGCTCAATCTCATACAAATTCGTGGGTTGATCATAACCCACTTCATACTAGATCATAAAATTAACTTCTACAACTTACCTCATGTGTAGCAAGTCTAGATGATCACGAATATAAGCCCATGCATTAGTTTCTTGCCAATTTCCTCTTTCAATTTGATAGATTTTGGTGTTCTAGGGCTTGACCCCTTTCTTTCTCCTCTCCTGATCGAACACACGCCCAGGTGTGTGGTTTAAGGGTTAATTTTTGTTTTATCTTTTATCTTTCCCTTTTGTCCATATCAACCCCTCATGTTTGCCATAGTTCATAATTTACCCAATTCATATTGTTACTTGTTTAAACCAAGCATTTAACTTGGTTTAATAACCTAGTTATTAAATCTCCTTCTTTTAAACGTGATAACATATTAACAACTAGATAATTCGAGTTTTGGGGTGTTACAATCTACCCCCCTTAAAGAAGGTTTCGTCCCCGAAACCTTTCTCATTCTTAGTAGACCAATACTACTCTTACTTTTTCATCTTTCCAATCAAGATGCACAGTACCACATGAATACATTCAGGATCTTTGCAAAAGTCTTATTCATGAATAAATATAATCGTACCATCACATTATCGTACTAGAACTAAAGTGTGCAAACTAGAAGCAACCCAAGGGTTTACTACCATGATTTACATAAAAGCAAAATGAAGTTCATATGAACTTGCTACCACATTCACCGTTAGTAATAGTTCTAATAATTTCGTATATACTTGGAGTTTTACTTCTATCCTTCTTACTCATACATGCACTGTCTACTACTTAAGCCAGATTTAAAACTCATTCTTAGCCCACTTCTAAAAGTCAACCCTGCCTTATCATATCCCATCTTGCGTTACCACTGGTTCGTGCGGAAGTACTTATTCAATTCATAACTTTATACTTAAATTCACATATTAAACAATTCACTAACCTTACTATTTTGGCATAATGCCACGACCCGCGGAAGCAAACCTACCACTTCATTACAAATCCAAACCATCCCAGGATTGATCTCATTCATCTGTGTATTGAGCTTCCGCTCATGAGAATTCTTTCACTGATCTTGATAGGTTTATCACACTATGATATCTGACGGAAGTAGATTCCATTGATTCGTCATCCTTATCTTACGGTGATCATTCCTTTCCGATTGGTGACATTGCGTGTCCATTCATCAAGCTCACCTATGAGTACAAAACTTAACATATCAAAACATTAACTAACGAGTTCAAATGGCAATCGCCATCTGACCCGTATGACCCATTTATCCTTTCGACCATTCTTGCATGCAACGCATTTGCATAAATATATTCATATATATATACATGAAAGTTTAAGCATAATTTGAATCATATCACTTAAGAAATATTTACTTGTCTGGTCCGTAATTACTTACACATTCGGATATTTTCATTCCTATCATTCTTTTGTTCATTTGCTTTACATTTACTTATATGACTTGTTTGACGAACACATGGTCAAGCTATCGACTTCTTCTTATGTAGACTAGTTCCGTCTTTTATATCTTAAATCTGTTTCGCGGATTCGAACACATTATTCATACCTTTCGTACCTTCTATGTTTTGAATCCGTCTCGCGGATTCAAACATTGCATTCACATCTTTCATTCTTTGAATCCGTCTCTCGGATTCAGACATTGCATTTACGCCTTTCATCCCTTGAATCCGTCTCGCGGGTTCAAGCATTGCATTCATATCTTTCATTCTTTGAATCCGTCTCGCAGATTCAAACATTGCATTTACGCTTTTCATCCCTTGAATCCGTCTCTCGGATTCAAGCATTGCATTCATACATTGTCGATCCGTACTTTCTTACGGATTCAACATTCTTCATTCTTATCATTCGCACTTTTCGCTCTTACGTAGTACTCTCAATCTCCTGATAGTCCTACTACCCATTTCACCCATACGCCCACCTGCTACCCAATTCTAACGGACACACCTGTAACAATTATCACGGGCTCACGAACGTCATATGTTTCTTGTGTACTGGCCAGGTACACAATCCCCATACTAGTTTCGTGTCTTCGTGTAATTGTCACCTTATGTCCGAAGAATTAGGTTCCGTCACGTATAACATTTCCAAAAATTCATTACCATTCTTATCATTATTTTTCATTTTAAATTTTCCTTTCATTGATAGGTTTTACCATCACATGTACTTACATATATTAAATATATGTACCTGGGTCAATATGTCATATTACATACCTTGGTGTGGGTGCTAGACCGCATCCACAAATCATTCTTTCCAAGCAACCATGCTTACCTTCCACATAACATATTGTTAATTATCTTCCAATACATACTTAAGCACATACTTACCTTGGCTTCTACCCTTAGATCTTGATCGAGTCTTGGATTGTACGGGTTCCTGGTCACGAGAGCACATGAGTTTGAGTTCAAGTATTTACCTCCTCATACTTGATTTCTCTCAAACCAGGGCTCTGATACCAACTTGTAAGACCCTAACTCGTATTTAACAAAAGTCGCAGCGGAAATTCGTGCCATAAAATTTCTTTCATTACAAACGTCTTAGCTTACTTGAAAGTCCTTTTTAAAATAACTCTTTTACGAAACATAAGCAAAACTTCTGTTTGCTAAGGTACATAATCAATTATTCCCGTACAATCTACCTTGTGACTCGGTCTTCTATCTCTATTCCTTGTGATAATCGCCCGTACTCTTGTACAACCTGCACTTACCACATACATTTATAACATTAGCATACGTTATACATATAAACAAGATTCATACATGTGCACTTTCCATTCAGCTTTCTCTCTAATTTTAAGTATATCATTCGCATATCCATTCCCTGGTGGGCCTTCAATAATGTACCTGCATAAATCTTCGTTTTCCAGGCACACGATTAATATCATTAACACTCAACGTATCCAAAATCATACTTACATATACCCGTGCATACATTCATACCTTTCTACATACATGCATACACTCATACGTATCTTCATATATTCTTAAATACACTTCTACATACGTACCTACATTCGTACGTTTCTACATACATGCCTACACTCATACGTATCTTCATACATACATAAATACACATCTGCATACGTACCTACGTTCCTACGTCTTTACATACCTGCATACGATCACACGTACTTCCATACATACATAAATACACATCTGCATACGTACCTACGTTCCTACGCCTTCACATATGTACATACTATCATATGTATCTTCATATATACATAAATACGCTTCTATATACGTACCTACATTCGTACGTCTCTACATGCATGCATACACTCATACATATCTTCCATATATACATAGATACACATCTGCATACGTACCTACGTTCCTACGCCTTCACATATGTACATACTATCATATGTATCTTCATATATACATAAATACACATCTACATACACGTACAAGATCTTGCATACCTCTTACATACTCATACGTTAATTACATGGGACTTAGACTTTGATTTATAGCCCATAAACATCTAAGGATCGATCAAAATCATGTTTAGAAAGCCCACCGTAGTCCACGGATAACAACCCGAAGCCTACGATACATAAATTAACTTAAATAACAAATTTCATGTTTTTGGACTTGGGGAGGGCGTCGGCGACGGCCTTAGGGCCCGTCGGCGACGGCCCGTGGTTTTCCCGTAGCCAAAAACCCCGAAGACAGGTAATTAGGGCGTCGGAGAAAAACTGGTTTTCTAGAGCCCGTCGGCGACCCCCCTTAACCCGTCGGCGACGCCCTCTAGAAATGGCATTTTTCTGCAGTTCCGTTTCGTCGTCCGTACGCACTAAAACGCGCATAACTTTTGAACCGTTTACCCGTTTAACCTCTCGTTTCTTCCTACATGCTTGTAAATTCACATTCTATCATATGAACTTGAAATCCAACATCCGGTTTAACGAAAATATTAACTTAATCTCTCGGCTTTAAATACCCTTTTTCACTTATTCGACCCGTTCATGTTTTAAATCCACAAACTTGTGTGATTACTATAAATTTCGTACTAGCTTCATAACCATGAATGTTCCCTAATACTGGGACCTTAATCATGAAGTTTATGCGCCCGTTATCAATTTCTACATGTAAACGTATTGTAATCCGCTAAAGGATTCAAACACTTTAAAGTTAAATCTTGCTTTCCTTTCCTTATATCTTATGACCACATTATCACATCTAACTATCATTCTACACAACCATATATGTAAAACCTTACTTGAATTCAATTATCATGTTGATATACTAGTACATAACTTTACTTAAATAACATGAGAAGTGATTCCAAAAATCACTTACCTTATGCGTCCATGCTCGTATCTGCTTCCTTGCTTCTTCTTGACCCGTTAACACCTCGTGCTTGAGTCCGTCTCGGCGTGATTCCTTTACTTCCATTTCATCAAAATCACGCCCTTATTAGCATACTCATTTGTACATGTTAACTATCATATAAATCGCATATTTCACACTAAACTTTCATTAGTCATTTCTAACAAACATATGACATACAATCAAATTCATATCCTTTCAAACTCATGAAATTCATCATGTAATCACAAATAACGTATATTAACGTAACATGTACCATACAACTTCCTATAATCCTACCTTTACGACAACAAACCAAATCATGCTTTTTATGTGTATTGTTGACTTTCAGAAGTCAATAATTCATCGTATGAGCTTTCGGCTTATCATTATATATATATATATATATCCGTACTAGTCTAATAAACTATACGAACGACACTATATACGTCAAGCCGTTTCACATAATTTCACCTCCTAACTTCATTTAGACATTTCATCATACACTTGGTGTGCGTACTACTAACGAAGCATATTGTACAACCCGTTCATGCATGATCCTCCATGTTCCTATCTTTATTCATCAATTCAATCTATACATCCATTTATTTCATGTCCTAATCAACTTATCTAAAATAATTCATCACATACAACACGCTATATCACAAATTACACAATTATTGAACATGGTGATTCACTCACTTCATCATCCCAAATGGGTTTTGCTTCTAAACATGAAATTAATCAAAATCATGCACAACACATGTTCCATATGATGATTCTAACACATATTCATGCTCAATCTCATACAAATTCGTGGGTTGATCATAACCTACTTCATACTAGATCATAAAATTAACTTCTACAACTTACCTCATGTGTAGCAAGTCTAGATGATCACGAATATAAGCCCATGCATTAGTTTCTTGCCAATTTCCTCTTTCAATTTGATAGATTTTGGTGTTCTAGGGCTTGACCCCTTTCTTTCTCCTCTCCTGATCGAATACACGCCTAGGTGTGTAGTTTAAGGGTTAATTTTTGTTTTATCTTTTATCTTTCCCTTTTGTCCATATCAACCCCTCATGTTTGCCATAGTTCATAATTTACCCAATTCATATTGTTACTTGTTTAAACCAAGCATTTAACTTGGTTTAATAACCTAGTTATTAAATCTCCTTCTTTTAAACGTGATAACATATTAACAACTAGATAATTCGAGTTTTGGGGTGTTACAAGTCTACCCCCCTTAAAGAAGGTTTTGTCCTCGAAACCTTTCTCATTCTTAGTAGACCAATACTATTCTTACTTTTTCATCTTTCCAATCACAATGCTCAATACCACATGAATACATTCAGGATCTTTGCAAAAGTCTTATTCATGAATAAATATAATCGTACCATCACATTATCGTACTAGAACTAAAGTGTGCAAACTAGAAGCAACCCAAGGGTTTACTACCATGATTTACATAAAAGCAAAATGAAGTTCATATGAACTTGCTACCACATTCACCGTTAGTATTAGTTCTAATAATTTCGTATATACTTGGGGTTTTACTTCTATCCTTCTTACTCATACATGCACTGTCTACTACTTAAGCCAGATTTAAAACTCATTCTTAGCCCACTTCTAAAAGTCAACCCTGCCTTATCATATCCCATCTTGCGTTACCACTGGTTCGTGCGGAAGTACTTATTCAATTCATAACTTTATACTTAAATTCACATATTAAACAATTCACTAACCTTACTATTTTGGCATAATGCCACGACCCGCGGAAGCAAACCTACCACTTCA